>JAKSZP010017760.1:0-41884 GCA_022478985.1 Massospora cicadina | reverse complement strand
TTTTGCCTACTACGGTAAAACGTGACATTTTGGAGCAACATATGAAAGATGGTCTCGCCATATACAGCGAAATACAATCTTTCAAAAATGCAACGTTTTACGCTGATGCCACACCTGTGCACTGGCAAAGCCATCGCAGTTCAAACCCCAACTGAGGAGATCATGAAGGACCTAACCCAGATCCCGCACTCCACCTTTATTGACATTGCAGGGCACACCACCCACCCATTCTGGGTAACCGTGGACAGCGCGCCCCCCATTTGCACCCACTGTGACGCGTTCAGCCATAAGGTGCACGCATGCCCCATCAAAGAGGGCGTCACATTCAAGAGAGCACCCCTCAGCAGCCATGGCCAGCGGAGAGCGCACTACAAACCAACCGCAAGCACCAAGGAGGCTTTCCCGTGGGGAGCACAAGGCTGCTACCTATTGGTAAAGTTCATCTCCCTACAGGAGCAGAAGAAGGCCAAGCAGGCCCATAGGACCGCGGCCAAGGAAGCGGCCAAGGCCACCACCACCATCCCACACTCACAATGCCAGGAGGACATGGAGACCTTCGCAGTGGAAGCAACTTGGGAATCCATCACCCAATCAGATTGGGAGGCCCATGCCAAATGGGCCACTCAATCTGAGGATCCGATGGGAGATTTGATCTCACCCAATCGCTGCACCCAAGCCCTGGTTGAAACTGACTTGGGACCTATCCCAACCAAAAAAAAAATTTTTGCCCCACTTGATGGTGCACTGAACTTATCCGCACCACAAAAAAATTGTCCAAGTCAGGAAAATAAAAAGTTAAGGCCAAAGCCAATGCAACTCTTTCCACAAAAATTAACAAAAACCCCAATAGCATTGCTGCTAATACCCACACTGCTGTGAAAGCCTGTGGGGACCTGGAAGAGGCTGGTGGGCCCGGGGGCCCACTTTCTCACACCTAAGGTGCGATGGGGGAAACCTTCACTCTAGGGATGCTGAATATTGCCGGACTCAAGGCCTCCCCGTTCTGGGCTAGGAAACTGAGTTTTTTACAAAACAATTTACTCATGGATATCCTGGCCATCCAGGAGTCCCACTGCCCACAAGGTTCTGAGGAAGCTTGGAAAACAATGCTCCTACCATCCCTATCCTTTTGGTCAAAGCACTGTGGGGTGCTAATTTGGAAAAACATTTTTTTCAAATTTACATCTTCAGAAACATTCCTAAATGGCCGAGTGCTTGTTGTCACCTTCTCATGGGCTGATGTTGCACATACAATCGTCAACATTTACGCCCCAAATGGTGCACATGAGTGTTGGGAATTTTTCTCATTGGTCAAATCCCACCGCTACCCCCCAATTCTTTCCTAATTGGTGACATGAACTGTTGGCTAACCTCACCAATGGACTGGTGGACACCCTCACCCCACACCCACAGGGTCACATAGAACTACGCATTCTAAAATCCACCCTTGGGTTAATGGATGCGCTGCTGCGACATGCCCCACTGCTCAAAAACATGACACGTCCCCACGTCCACTTTGGCCAATTAAGGTCCATGACCCACATCGACCTTATTCTAGCACCAGCGAAATTCCAACCCCACATCTCCCACTTCAAAACAACGAAAATGGAATTCTCTGACCACCGACTGGTCTCAATAACAAACCACTCACCCATCACAGTTGCAAAGGCCCCACATTGGTGCAAAATCCGCCCCCCAGATCTCGCGTCGCCAGGATTTTCCACGTGGGTGGAAGAGGCAACTTTGGCAAAATTGGTTGTTGCATCATTTTGCGCGGACCCCATTTCCACATGGGCAACTTTAAAGAAGACACCATCCGCCACTATCGCCATCTCTCATCCAGACGCTCACGAGCCACATTGGTGGTTATATCGCGCGCTGGTGGAATTGGCCCACTTGGAGTCCAACATTCCAGCCTCAGGATATAGCCCTGCATGGGGCCAGAAGTGGGCGGAGGCAGCCGCCCACCTCAATGCACTTGAAAGGCAACACAAACATCGGGTTTGTGTCCAATAAAGGGCCACACGCATCGCTAAAGGCGACAAGTGCACCACATACTTCTTCAAAAAAAATTTTGCACCACGCCAGAGCGTTGCCTGCACACAGGTGCAAAGATCGGATAATTCTATTGTGGACACACCGGCCAAAGTGGCAATCGAAATTTAAAGATATTACTCTGAGTTATACCGAGCTGAACCAATTCAGCCAGCTGAAATGGCGGAATTTCTTGACCGAGCTCATATCTGCACCATTTTCCAATACCCAGAAATAATGAATTTAATTACTCTGAACGAATTATGGACTACCATTTGCGGTGCGCCAAACCAAAAATGCCCAGGCCCAGATGGCATTCCATATGAGTTCTACAAAAAATATTTTAAATATATATCCCCATTGCTGCTAGCCTCACTCAACCAAAGCCTGTTGGAAACGCGCCTCCTACCAGGAGGACATGAGGCCTTTACGGTCACACTCTTCCAGAAAGGGGATAGGCTAGAGTTAGCCAACTGGCGCCCCATTTCTCTAACAAACACAGACACCAAAATTTTAACCAAAATCATGGCTAACCGTTTAGGGACTGTAGCATCTGCCACCATCTCCCCAGAACAATTCAGTTTCATCCCCAGAAGGTCGATTTGGGATAACGTGCACTCTGTGGCTAATGTGTGTCAGTCCACAGCCTCTGGGCACTTGCATTCTTGGACCAACAAAAGGCCTATGATAGAGTATACTGGGAATAACTTAGGGCTTGCCTCCAACAATTCCGCCTACCTCCCCGCTTCATTAACTGGGTGATGCTGCTCACGGAATCTGCAACAATGGCAGTGCGCGGCCCAGGTTTCCTAATGGAAGTAGTCCATCCTCAAAGGGGCCTGCGACAAGGGGACCCCCTCAGCCCACTCTTATACAACTTCAGCCTTGACCCACTACTGCGAAATGTGAATGCCCAACTCACTGGGGTCCATGTGCCAGGCCAAACCCCAGTCAAGATGATGGCATTTGCAGATGATTGCGTGGTGGGGGTGTCTAATAACAAAGATGCACGCGCGCTTGAAGCTTTCAACCAGGAATATTCCTGGGTAAGCAACACGGCACTGAATGCCTCCAAAACTGAAATCATCCTCCTTGGTCGGTTTCAGAACTGCTGGGCCCCAGCAAGTAGTTCCCAACCTGGCCCATCTGCTCGCCCACGTCCACGCCTTACTAATTCAACACACACCGCTCCACTGGTGCTCCCCTTTGTGCCACGACCTACCATAGGACCGGTATGCCATCTGGGCGTGTGGATGGAGGCAGGTGGATACGCGTCAGCAGTAATGGAGTGCCATATACTGGACAACGTGACGAAGCGAATCGCCTCTCTCAGAGCCCACCCTACTACCCTCGCTGGCAGGGTTGTTCTTTCCAATTCTATGCTCCTATCCAAAGTCTGGTTCAGAGCCCACGCCATCCCCTTCTCCCCAAGCTTCTTCAAATCCCTGTATGCTTTGCTACAAGGTTGTCTTTGGTCAGGCCGCCCTCCACCAGTATGGCTAGAGGTCGTGTTTGGCCCTCATCATCATGGTGGCATGGGCCTACTTGACTTCAAAGCCCATGCTGCCAAGATCCTGGGCACCTGGATCGCGGCCGTCACTGCTCCTACACTCCCATCCCAACACTGGTCCCGCGCGGCCCGCTCCAACTTCTCCTGAGCATTGGGCCTCAACAATCCATCAAACCCCACTCCCTGATGAAACACCTCGCATCACACACATCAGCCACAGGTCCTCACGGGACCAAAACCCACTACAAACGAATCCTACTCTCCATGCAAAGCGCAGTGTGGAGAAATCGTATTAGTGGACATACAACCTGAAGAGGCCGCCCCTCTCCTCAGTTCACACAAGAGGTACAGGGGCTATCCATCCATGATGGCGTGATCCCCATTCGACCCCAAGTCCTATCCAGGGTGGACTACCTGGACATGATGGACATCCCTTATTCCACTGAGACCCAAAAGACTATCTGGAAATACGCACACCATCCTCTGTTGCAGCCTCAAGTCCGCTCCCATGTGTGGCGCTGCCTGAGGTGGGTGTACCATATGGCTGAGCGCTCTAACGCTTTACACTCATCCTATGTCGTGTGTGGCCAGTATGGAACTCTGTTTCACCGCCTGGAGAAGTGCCCCACCTCTAAAGTAATATGGCGCGAAGTCCAACGTCTGCTAGGCCAGGATCAAACACATCCCTTCAGTCTGTCAAGAGATATGTTTGCTTCATCAATGGCCTCCCCTCCCACCCTCCCTCCGTGCTCTGGTTGTTGCAATCGCCATGTGGACTATCCACACGATTGTCTTGGATGCCATCGCTGGATCCATCCCCACCCTCCCTGAAGCTGTCCACAGATTCTGGTCTCATTTTGTGGATCACTTTCAAGTATGGATGTTTGGATATCTCCCACCGCGTTGCTGACAGCTGGTCTCCTCCTGGTTCCCAGTCTGGTTCATCAAATCAGACCCCTTCCTCCACACGTGCTCAATAGTGGCTACGTCCCCTACACACGTTCCCTCCCCTTCCCATAAGTGGTGTTCCCGCTGGCAACAAGAGATAGCATCGCTCCTCTGGGGTGCCTCCCCTGGTACTAAGTTTTGTCTCATCTGAGTCATACTCGGGAGTGTCCATCCCATGGTCAGCCTTCCCCGCAATAAATTTAAATTTAAATATTTGGCCTGAATGTGCGAGGATATTTGGGCTGATCTTTTGCTAAATAAATTATACCAATTTGATGATGAAATATCATAGCCCAAGCCGTATAATTGCAATTGGCTTTAAGTTGAGGATTAGAGTGTTAACTTTAATTTTGGGAGTATAATTCGCCTGATTTTTGGTTGTCAAAGGGTTTATTTTCAGGTCAACTACCAGAATCTGAAAGTGTTGTATGGCCAAGAACCTGGGGTGCCTTATTTTACTAGCCAAAAATGTTTTCTCAGCTAGGACTGATCCAGATCAAGTCATGATGAAGTTGACGCAGCACATCATCCAGTTACAGTCTGAGGTGATAATCAATCTAGAAAAAACTGTCACTACGAGGGCCAAGCGGTCAATGAGCTCCAGCCACCACTCCCTTCCTTCCAAGTGGCAGACTTGGTACTCTACTACCACAACTGAATCATGTCTAGAAAAAAAGGCTGGGTCCATCTGGGAGGGACCTTTTTAATAACCTATAAGTGAGGCAATGAGTATTCCATTAAATCCCTTGCTTATAAAAAACAATTATCCATTTGCATGGTCAATTTTTGTGACCTTATTCCCCTCTACTACTCTTGAAGGGGGTAATGTCAGACAATTACAAGTCTGATATATCAAAAAGAGTGGTTTGGAGGTAAATGATGAAAAAATCTGCCAAAAGACCCTCGTCAATTCCTGGTGGAACCCCTCAAATTGGGGTAACACTTCTAACAATATTCAGGCAAACAAAATGAGTTTAGGTGGTTGATTGCATCAATTTGTCATCTGAACTTATGGAGTTCACTAAAGGCTCCTCTCCAGGTCATTTCTACTTTAGTACAGCCTACACCGCGGAGACTGGCCCCATTTATAGTTTCAGAGGAGGTCCAACAAGAAGCAAAAGTTTCCAGACCATCAATTATGTTAAATATTAAATCCTTACTGCACAGAATTTTCTTAACTGCCATCAATCAGCCATCCTGTCACAGTGAACTGAGTCTCCCAAGCTCCAATAGGTCTAATTGCAATATTCCCTAATTCAGACTTTTCTAAGCAATCAACTTTGAGCCTTGACATCTTAAATACTAAATTATTGACTTATTAAGAGTGTTCATTTTCTACTTCACCAATATCACTAATAAACATATAAAACTTAAATCCCTGATTTCTTATTATATAAAATTTATCCCATTTTTATTCCTCTGGTGGTACTAAAATCCCCCTTTTTACAATAAAAATTAATAGTTTTATACTCCTGTTTCTTCTGAATCGGTGAATCCTGTGTAAATTAGCACCAGTGAGCGTTAACCCTCATTAGGATTTTGACAGGCCTAATCCAAATATTTAAATAGTTTTATAATAATTGTATTTCCCAACTTTATCCCCACTTTAAAAAGATAAACTAATTTTAATAAACCTTTGTTTCCAAAGTTCTTTTAGTCATTTGCCTTAATTATGTCTCTAGGTGTCACCCTCTTCCTTATGAATACTTAACTTATATAATAAAAACCTTAAATGAGAAAATCAAAACCTTGTGGACCACGTTATTTGGCTGATACTTGCCATTTGTACTTCTTTGGTAGTGTTTCCAATATTGCAGCTGACGCTGGGGAGTTTTTCTTACATTTTCTCCATAACATTTCAATATAAAGAAAAATGAAGCAACACTCTTCTCACTGGGTGTAGATCTGTCTTTTACTGGCTTTATTGTTGCTTTGCTAACTAAAAGATATGATATGTACTTATAAGAGAGGCTAAGGACTATCTTAGAACTAAATTCAGAGGGAGGCTCAAAAACTCAAACTGAGCACTGTTTTGGTGCATACAATCAGTATTGTTTTATATAGTATTGGCTTGAGTCATAATTGATTCAGTTAAGGCGAATTTAAAGTAGTCATTGTTGATTTACCTTACACTCAGTCTGTTTAGTTGTAGTGGTAGCTCATCGTAATTTTGTCTTCAAAGCTCCTAATTGTTTTTTTGCTTTTAAATCCTGTTGGGATGTCACCTATTAATAATAAAGACTCAGTTTGGTGTTAATTATTTAGTTATGGGTGATATCAATAATCATTAATATTTAATTATATATGATATATTATTAAATCTACATTTTATTAGGTCAAGATTTATTAGTATGAAGCAACAAGTGATTCTCATAAAGTACACTGTTCTTATGAAATAACAAATTGGTTAACAAATTCTAGTAATCAACTGATGAGATTAAGCAAGATTACTGCATGACTTATATTAATTCTAATTATCATAATCATCCTATCTTTAAGCATTACCCTTACTGCCTCCCCAAGTTCAATTCTGGTATGAGAACTTTGGGTAGGGGACAATTATGACTGTGTTGGTATTGCACACCAATGCCTCAAACCAAGATAGCAAATAGCAAAGGCATTTCATGGAGTTCCTGGCCTATCATACGCCGCACCTGAAGGTTTTCCAGATTTTATCCTCCTTTCCCATTCATTCAATTTCCCCTTAATCAGTGCGGTATCATCCCCAGGTCAGCCCACCTCAAATAAAACTTGATCATTACCCTTGATTTTTATGTAACCTTAATCTAATATACTTCCATATTGCTATAAATAGTACTAGAAATTTCCATAAAAAATAAATTTCCTTCCAGTATTGATTACATTTTGAAGTTCAATTGGCATATCAATATTTAAATTTCAGTGCAAAATTACAATTTATATATACAGTCCTCAGTACCTCTGAGCCTTCGCCAACTAATTAAGTTCAAACAATAGGGAATTCTTTTGGACCTTTGAACCTCCAATAAAGGTTAAGTCCCATACTATTTATATATTAAATTTCTTGTGAAATCCATGACTGCTTAAAAAACTTACATGAGCTTCAAAGGACTATACTCAAAACTTTTATCAGATTTAGTGTAAAATCTGACAAATCCAAATTAGTGAATTTATAAAAGATGATAGGCATTATCCAATCCTTCCTTTAGATCATTTACTTTAGCTTGATCAACTTCATTCAATCCTACTATAGTCAGCGCCCTCAAGTAAAATCGCCTAATTCCCAAACTAAAGTATTAACCTTTTAAATTAAATTATCCTTATCTGTAGAGGAAAGATACATAATGGGGCTGGGTGGGCCAGATGCTCAGTATGTCAGACATTTGACCTCACAGCTGAACAAGAAGAGTGTTTTAGGTCAAGTTCAGCCAAAAAGGGAAATGTCAGCCATTTGCGATTATACAAGGATTTTAATATTGATTCCCACAATAATAAAATTATTGCTATTAAAAATTTTGGCCAAAAGTCCCTGGCCAACTCTCGGTGAAACCCCATTAATTGAGGTAACATGAGTTTGAAACCTCTTCAGGCACCAAACATAAAATCCCCCATTTAGATTACTCTGACCTCAATACCAACTTTGCAGTTACCATTGGCAGGCACTCTGACCCCAATAAAGTCCTTCAATGCACCTACGCGGGGACCCCCTTTTTTATAGGCTTGGCGGGAGTCCCCCAAGGTGCAAGAAATTTCTTAGGCAGTGATTGGCTAAAGCTCATAAAAACGTTACCTCACAGGTACATTCTAGCCAATCACAATTCCTCTTCTTTCACTCCACTGCTCTGAAGCGAGTTCCCATGTTATCATATACTATTCCCACATATTACCCAAATTAGAATTATTGAGGCTATTCCAAACTTATCCCCAAATTCCCTCCAGCTTTTGAAAGTAGTATAAATACTAAATAGTTGGAAATTGGAGGGGATCGCTTCTCATTTTCACCCCTGTGCTCTTATTAGTAATTTATAAAAACAACTTTTTTATAGTTTTTTATTTTTATTTCAATAAAGTCCTTTGTGGGATTCAGTGGCGTAGCACCAAGTGAGCATACTAAAGCTGGATTCCTACACAGTAGGCCAAGAGGCCACTGGGTCTGGTAGGTCCTAGGGGTCCAATTAGCCCATCTGGTCCAATAGGTTTTTAGTGATCTGGTAGAACCCTCTTGTTTAAAAGGCCCTTCTGGACCAATTATCCTGGCCAATCCAGAGTTTCACTAGGCCCTTCAGGCTGAGTACCTAGAAGGACCCTTGCTGAATGTAATTTTGATTCATTGCCTCTAGTTAGATGATTAAATAGAGTCTTAGTCTCTTATCTCTACAGTTATAGCCAAGAGATATGATGTAGTAAAGTTTAACTGGTTGACAATAAGGTCATAAGTCTCATAGCATAATTGATTTGCAACAATATTGATAATTTTCTTAAATCTGAAAGCTACCTCATCACATTAAGGATTACCCAATCCAACATCCAATTGGGCCAGCAGGTTCTATACTAAAAAATTTGCTGTCAGTTTCTAAGTGGCATTAAAGTTGTCCTATAAGATCATGGTGGCAGAGTTATAAAAATCCAGCAAAGAAGTGCTCTCTTGCTATAAAGAGAATTGTCATATATAACTTCTAGGTGGTGAATCCCTTGAAATTTGAATAATTTGATTAACTGTCATGCGTTATGACCCTATTATTGATGTAAATCAGAGAAAAAGGGAGGATGTGAACAAGGCCAAAGGATTAAAGTTGTTGGCTTCCCTGCTTTATCTCAGTCATACCTTGGATCAACGCTAGGTGCAGGTCAGGCACGCCCATGTTGGTTTCAAGAAGGCGCGTGATGAGGTTCATGGCATTACATCACTTGTTGAAAATACTAAATATATTTTTATTTGAGGATGGCTTGTGTTTAAATTTTAATTGGGAGTTTGGTTTTCTTTAAATATTATTGTCAAGATTCTGTTATGACTGGACAATAAGCCCTATGTAGTTATGGTGGAATGGGCAATATTGGTCAAATGGAGTAGTAGGAAATATTGATGAGATCTCCTTGACATAAGGCGATAGGGCAATACTAAGCTTTGAATAAATACTTAGTTGATTGCCTACAAATTAAGTGATAAGGCAATGTTGACATACGCCAAAAATTAGTAGATCACCTTGAATTAAGATGATCATGAAGCTAATAATTATTAGATTCTGCCAGAGCCAATTATAATGTGACAGAAATGAATAGTCTAATCAAAAGAGTCAGTATTGACAAAAGTCATTAATATATAAGTGAGTTGAGAAGATTGAAATGAAGCTCTCTATGCTTGGCGTAACTTTTCAAGCAGTTTATTTAGTAAATTAAAAGCAAACACTTAATCACCCACCGAAGTCTTGCTCCAATGTTGTTAGATCCCCCGCCAACTGTCCCAGTGTGTGGCAGTGGTGAAACTCCCCCTCCATTTTCTGTCTGACAAGAAAATGCGCTCAGACTGGCTCGCCCAGTCATTCCAAATTCTTGAGATGATTTGTTCCTCCCAAGGATCTCAATGCCCATCTCGCCTGAACCCAAGCGGTGCCCCGCTGCCCCTGGTGATCCCCCAGAGCAACATGCATTTCAGGCTTAGGGTTGATTATGGTAAATTCTTCCCCTATGATGACCAAGCCATTATCAAAATGGCTCAGGCGGTGATGACACCAGCCTGTTTTATTGACTTCCACCCCTATAAGGGGTAATTTTGATCTTGGCTTCCCCTGTGAAGCTGATGCAGCCACTGCAGCAACGGTGCCACTAATATTCAATAATATACCCCTCCCAACAACTCAGACCCAGCTCCCAATGGACACCACCTTGGTGGTCCAGTTCGCTGGTTTGCCCACCCACCTCCCCCCCCCCCAAAGTGCTCCACCAGGAGCTGATGGAAGGTTTGGCAGCATAGGGCGCCAACCCCATCTTACAATTTGTGGTCCTAAATGGGGCCACATGCCTCGCTGGGCCTTTGCATATGCCACAATCAGCCCTGAATTTACAAAAATTTCTTTGAAAATTCCACCTTGCGCCACCATCCCATCTGCCCTGACCATCCGTTCTGGGCCTGTTTCAGGGGCGGACGGATGATTTGTCCATCCTGTTTCAATTTATACCACTCAAAATGCAAATGCCCATACTCATAAACTTCTGCTGATGCTGAATGCTTGCCTGTCGCCCACCAATATGCCACCCACCCTGCACCAACTCTGACATGGGGTATAATCCTACCTTCCCCTCCTCCAATGCCTGATGCTGCAGATGCACCTGCAGCCACCAATCAGCATCCACCTTGCCCAGGGCCATGCATGATTCTTCCAATCAAGCGCAGGATTGGACCCCAGTTTGATCCCAGGCAAATTCCAGAAAACCAGCCAATCCTCAACCATACGCTGATTCCCCAATCCAATTAAACCAAAACCCATGGGAGTATTTGGATGAAATTGATGAATCAGGTAACGTCATTGAAGAACCATCGCTTCAAGTCAAGCAGCTCTGTAATGCAGAATGGGATGTAAAATTCTCACCTTGGAAATATGTCCCACAACCTAACGCCATACTATTCTACAGCGACTACCAGCTTTCAGTAGAAGCAGCCACCACACCAGATTGCCGTCCACTCCATAAAGCTGCCGCCAAATCTGTGGCTGCACTCGCAGGAGGAATTCCACCTCCCATTATCCCCATAGATCTTACTGCACAAAGTAAGATCAACATGAAAATTTTACACAAAAATGTCACTGAAACTATCCAGAATGTGGTAACAAAAGATGAAATCCAAAAGCAAAAATAACCTGAACCAACATTGCCACATTTGTTAAATTCCCAGACGCCCACCTCAAAGCTGAAGACGCTTTGCCAAATACGTTGTTGGCATTATGATGGCTAACAACTATTTGGAAGTTCCAGTCATCAGGGATATCGAACCCCATACCGCCAATGCCCCCACACCCCTACTATTTGCCTTAACATGCACCCTACTCTGGAATGAGATGGATGCAGCTGAAGATGAGCCCCCCGATCCCCCTCCCCATCCACCATGGAGGGATAGCAGTATTCGCTACCCACCTGGTTGGATATTTGTTAGGTATGATTCAATTGATCTGTCCATTTTGTGCGTTTTGTTTAAATCATTAATTTTTTATTATGATTTTTAGTTTTAGTTCAGTAATGTTTGTCCCCTGGTCAGCTTACCTCAGTTAAATAGGGAAGATTGAAATGAATGGATTAATAATAGAAGAGATCAATAGGAACATCAAGGATCCACTTTAACTATTAAATTAAATAAAAAAGTGTCGTTTTAACAATTGATCCATAATTTATTAAAGTTTAGTGCGTTGTTTCAAGGAGAAAATCTTCATATTGTCAGTCCTATTGCCCAGTGGGCTTAACCCTGTGCAAAACCTCTTCAGCGTATCTCCAATATACCGCTGAATTTATAACAACCATTTTATCCAAAAAGTTAATATAATATTTTATAAGTCCTTATTCTACACCTACTTGAGTAATGAGACTACCATCAATGGTAGTCTCTCATTATTAGCTAAAGTTGGTATAAAATCCTAACTTACTTTATAGCCATGTTTCCAACACTTCTCTGTTAGTCATCTTTCCTTATATTAATAAATCTAGTATTATAATTTTTTATATCATATTTATAAGATTTTCCAGTCTAACTTTTTAACTCCTTGGGAGGATACTGTCTTATGACTTTAAGTCATGATTTGAATTTTCTTGATATACTTAGTAGTTCTTTTTCTTGGTAAATTAAGGGTTCCTCTACTTTCTTCCTTTAGACAAGTTGAATGATTGACTATTTCTGAATTGTCAGGCATATTGGATATAAGAGATAATATTATTGGCTTACATCTAAATTATTATTTTAAATTTTTAAATTTTAAAATTTAAAATTTATTTTAGGAAGGCCAATCATGGGATGTACACTAACAGAAAACGAACAACAAAATACCAAGAAAATGAAAGCACTCCAGAGGAGCTGAGTCTACCTCTTGTTGCCAGAGGGACTTCCTTTGGAAGAAAGAGGGGGAGTGGCAGGGGAGGCTTAGGCCAAAACTGCACACAAATTAAGGAAAGGGTCTGACAAGAAGAACCAGATGGGGAACCAGAATGACACCAACTAGCGTTGGTAGGACGGCAGATAACTAAACACCCAGGCTTGAAAGTGATCCGCGTGGTGGGAATAAAATTGATACACAGCTTCACATAGGGTTGGGGTATTGACATAGAGTGCCATAAGGACAATATTGTGGATTTCCCATAGCACTATTACAACAATTAAGGTGCGGAGTATAAGGTGGATAGGGGAGGTCATGAAAAAGGCAAAAATACTTTCATAGGCTGAAAGCCTGCTCAGCTCCTGACTAAAGAGGCGCGTAACATCCCAACAAATTTCCTGTGATGGTAGGCAAACTTCCAAGCGATGGATTAATGACCCATATTGACTGCATACAATGCATGAAGTTTGAGATGCATTGGAACGCTCAGCTGTGTGGTACACCTTTCTTAGACATCTCCACACATAGGTGTGAAACTTGTAAAAGAGGATGGTGAGTGTACTGCCAAATGTCCTTCTGGGTTTCCAAAGAGTACAGGATGTCGAGCTTGTCAAGATATTGCACATGGGCAATGAGATGGGGACGTTTAGTACTAGATTATTTTAAAGAGCTTGGCCACAGACTTCTTGTTTGAAACGGGAGTAGGGAAACCCCTCTGGGCGGTGTGTCCACTGATGCTGTTCTCCACTCAGTGCTCTGCATGGAGAGGAGAATGCGTTTGAAGTGGGCCAGTTCCATGCGGGCCCTTGGAAGAAGAATGAGAGGTAAAAGAGTTTAACAGAGAATGAGGGTGGTTAGGATTGTTGAGGCCATGGGCGCGGGAAAAGTTGGAGTGGGCCACACGTGACCAGTGTTGGGCTAGAGTGTGGGGCTGGTGACCGTAGCGACCCAAGTGCCAAGTATTTTGGCAGCATATGCCTCAAAATTGAGAAGGTTCATACCACCACTATGACGATGTCTAATATGGCATCAGGCGCACAGGGGGTGGCCTAGCCAAAGCCACCCTTGTAGAAGAGCATACAATGAGTTGAAGAAAGAGAGTGAAAGGAAATGATGTGGGCCACAAATCAGACTTTGGACAGGAGCATAGAGTTGGCAAGCACAACCCAGCCTGCAAGGGTAATCTGGTGGGCTCTTAGGGAAGCGATGCGCTTTGTGACATTATTAAGGATGTGGTGCTCCATTACTGATGAGGCGTACCTGCCTGCCTCAAGCCGTACTCCTAAATGGCTCACCAGACCAGCAGTGGGTCTTGGCATGAACGGGAGCTCAAGCGAGGTGGCATAGATGGCTAGGGCAAGCGAACCTGTGAGCTAGCTACTGAAGTATGTAGCAAACGGGGTCTGGTGACCAGTGGGCCTGTTACCAGCAGAGGTGAATGATTTCAGTTTTGGAGGCTTTAAGTGTATCGTTACTGACCCCAGAGTAGTCCTGGATAGTAGCCTTCAGCGCTTGTGAATCTTGGTTGTTAGACAACCCAACCATACAATCGTCAGCAAATGCCAGCATCTTAATTTGTATTTGGCCTTGCACATGGACACCAGCAAGGCGTGCATTCACATTGCGTAAAGTTGGTTGAGGCTGAAGCTGTACAAGAGTGGGTTTAAAGGGTCCCCCTGGCGGAGACCCCTTTGAGGATGAACCACATCAGTGAGGAAACCAGGGCTACGCACAGCCATTGTATAAGATTTTGTAAGCAACATCACCCAAACAATGAGCTGGTGGGGGTGGAACTTGTGGAGGCAGGCTTTGAGGTAATCTCAGTCAAACTTATCATAGGCTTTTTGGTGGTCTAAAAAGACAAGTGCACCAGTAGCCGTAGATTGGCAGTCATTGGCTATGGTGTGAATGTTGTACCATATTGACCGCTTGGGATAAAATTGAATTGCTCAGAGGAGATTACTTCAGAAGCAACTACCCCTAGGCGGTTGGCCATAAATTTAGTAAACAATTTAGTATCTATATTAGTAAGTGATATGAGGCGCCAGTTGGCCAAGTCCATCTTATCCTCTTTCTTTTATATTTATTTGAGTCAAGCTGAACAGGGGACGGACATTACCAAAACTAAAACTAAAATTAAACTAACATAACTAGTTGGTTCAAACAAAACGCCCTAATGATCGGATTGAATGAAACAAAATGAAAAACAATCAATAGTTGGGCAGCGGAAACCTCTTATCCCTCCATGGTGGAAGAGGGGGTTGGGGGCTCATCTTCAGCAGCCTCTTTGGCTGCGGCTTCTTCCTCCCATATTAGAGTGCATATCACGGCCGATAGTAATGGCTTTGGGGCGTCTGAAGCATGGGGTTTTATATCACTGATAATTGTATTTCATGGAAATTGCCAGCTAGATAAATGGCACTGAGATAATTGGTTAAAGCTTTTCCAGCTTTGATGCGGGCATCTGAGAGTTTAACGAATATGGCAATGTTGGTTTGGGTTATTTTTGCTTTTGGATTCTGTGTTATAGTTGCCACATTCTAGATAGTATCGTTTCCATTTTTTTATAGCTGGTTCACCGTGATTTTACTTTTTGGAGTTAAGGTTGCGGGCATAACAGGAGGTGGAATTCCTCCTGAGAGCATTGCTAGTGATTTAGGGACAGCTTTATGCAGGGGACAACAATCTGGTGTTGCAGCTGCTTTGACTGCAAGCTGGTAATCACTGTAAAACTATTTGGCATTTGGCTGTGGGGTATAAAGTTGAGGGGGATATCTGGCGTCCCATTCTGCATTAATGAACTTCTTGATTTGCAGAGATGGTTCTTCAATGAACTTACCTGATTCTTCAATTTCAGCCAATAATTCCCATGGGTTTTGGTTGAATTGGATTGGGGAATCAGCTTACGGTTTAGGCTTGGTTAAATCATTTGAGGAAGCATGGGATCAAACTGGGATCCAATCCGATGCTTGGTTGGTGGATTTATTATGGCATTGGGGTGAGAAGGAGGCTTATTGGTGGCTTCCGGTGCAGCTGCAGCAACAGGCTTTGGGGGTAGGGAAGTATGATTGTGCCCCATACCAGAAATTGTACAGGGTGAGCAGCAGATTGGAGGTCAGCGGATGAGTCATCCATTCCGCCAGAAGTGGTTGAGGAGGGGCACCTACATTTTGAGCGGTCTAACTCAATTTATGATTGATAGATTGTCCGCCTACCCTCGACGCTGGCCCAAAACAGATGGTTAGGTGCTGAGGGAATTATGGTGCACGGTGGAATGGACACCGCGATTTTATTAAACTCAGGGCTGATTGTGGAATATGCCCAGGCCCAGCGAGTCATATGGCCCCATTTGAGACCACAAATTGTAAGATGGGGCTGGCGCCATAGGCTGCCAAACCGTCCATCAGCTCCTGGTGGAGCACTTCAGGGGGAGGTGGGTGGGCAAGCCAGCAAACTGAACCACCAAGGTGGTGTCCGCTAGGAGCTGAGTCCGAGTTGTGGGGAGAGGGGTGCCCTGGAATACCAGGGGCACAGTTGCTGCAGTGGCAGCGTCAGCTTTGCAGGTGAATCTAAGGTCAAAATACCCCTTATAGGGGTGGAAATCACTAAAACTGGCGGGTGTTATCACCGCCTTGCCATTTCAATAATGGCTTATTTATGTTATGGGAATAGTTTCCCATATTTGACCCTTAGGCCATAGCGTATATTGCTCTGGGGGAGCACTAGGGGGCAGCGAGGTACTGCTTGGGTATGAGCAAGGTGGGCGTCGAGGTCCTTGGGTGGAATGAATCGACTCATGGGTTTAGAATGACTGGGTGAACCAGTCCTAGCACGTTTTCCTGCCAAATGGAAAATGGCGGGGGGAATTTCGCCGCTGCCCCATGCTGGAGCAGCCAGCGGAGAATCCATGGACATTGGAGTGAAACTACTATGGGCAAATTCGATTTATTTAATTAGAGCATGTAATTTTGCTCTGAAAGTTATGCCAAGCGGAAAGAGAGGATCGGCTTATTTTCTTTCTTATAATATTTAATCATGTATGCTTCCTGGCCCCCAGGAAGTAGGCGCGTCTCTGAGAGACATTTGTTCATTGAGGCAAGCATCAGAGAAGAGCAATAAATAGATTATTTATTTTAGAACTTATATGTATCCAACCTGGGGTCTGGGCACTTCCTGTGCAGCGCACTGAGAATGGCTGTTAAGATTCTAGGGGCTTCGCTGCTTGTTCACAAATATTAACCCTTAAGATTGATAACTGCACAGGTTTGGTTTAGTGCATTCCTCACGTTGTCTGATAATATATGTACAACTAATAATAGTATGAAGCCTATTGTCATAGTTGAATAGATCACTAGTGTCTGGTCCAACGCTTGACCAGTATTCCTCCTCAAAATTTTCTAGATGTCCTCAGTAGGGATTTATTCCCTTATCCGCCTAACTTGATCCACGCTCAGATCCTAGTTTATGGCCTATCCTCTGGTGACACAAAGTCAGCAGCAATTCCCATCATAGCTCAGGTTCTCTTCTCTGGATCCTTGATCCTTACTCTTTATCCCACTAAAGAGTTTTCAAATAAAGCACACAAAAAATAATTTTCTTTAATATGAATAGAAACTGTAATTAATTCTGCTAATCGATGGGTTTGATAGTACTTTTTATTTTGTTAATTCTTTATTAAGTAAATTATTAGGGGAATTTATAGAGGGAATTTGGCACCCAACCCTTGATTGGCACCTCAGCGATGAAATGGAAGCCATTGCCGTTGAATTACCCTTTGTCATCTCATCAGCAATGGTCTTCCCCATCCTGGTTAGAATTCCATCATCAGACATCCTCAAGACCTAAAACGGAAAGAGTCATAAAACTTGACCCTAACTTTTTCTACTCATTTTTAGTGAACCAACCATATTTGGCAAGTGACCTACTTAGGTAATGGGACATGTTATCCATTAAGGCAGGTCACAAACCAGCTTATTGGTTTTCTAGTTGCAGGCAGAATCACTCACAACGCATTTTTCTCCTTAAATTCCTAATTGGTCAGTAATAGTACCCACCAATCCCAATTGATACAACTGATAGTCAATCATTAATCAACTATTAGATGCCCCCATTTCATTGGAAACTCTGCCAGATGAGATCTTAAGCATTCACCTGGTTGATCCCTGACAGATCTGAACCAGGAGAATTATCTAAAATTCCCCAAACATTGTTAACCTGTTTTGGGGTCAACCAATATCCAATTCACTCGCTATAAGAAGTTATCCCATAGCAACCCATGGTAATCTTCTAATTTAATTATTGTAAGCTGACCATGGAATGGACATTACCAAAACTCAAAACCTAACAAATAAATTTTCTCCAAATAAAACGAAAAAACCACCCAAAATGAGCATACAACACACAAAATGCAAACACAACCAACCAGGTGGGACAGCGAGAACTGATTACATCATGGCGGAAGGGGAAGGGGGATCTGGAGGCTTATCCTTGGCCTCTACTTCACACAAAATCAGGACTTGGGCTACAGCGGAGAGCAGGGGCGTCATGGTGTCAGTGGGATGTGGAGATAAATTTACAATGATTGGGGTGGTAGGAATACAGCTGTTGTATATAAGAGTTCCAACATAACTGGCCAAAGCAGCTTTAGCTTTTATGCGTGCGTCAGGGAGCTTTATTAACGTGGCAATATTGGTTAGGGTAATCTTGGATTTGGGATTCCGCACTACCACTGCCACGTGTTTGATGGCGTTGTTGGAAGCTTTGTGAGCAATTATCAATATATCTTTTTGAAGCTTATTGGCGGTGGAAGGAATCATAAAGGAGGGATTCCTCCTGCAAGCATTGCCACTGATTTGGTGGCAGCTTTGTGGAGAGGGTGACAATCTGGGTTAGTTTTTGCTTCAACAGCTGGCTGGTGGTCGCCGTGGAACATTTCAGCGTTTTGCTGGGGGTGTAGAAAGAGCGGGTAGCTCAGCGTCATAGTTGATAAACACAAACCGCTCAATTTGGATAGTGTGATCTTCAATAATATTCACAAACTCATCAATTTCAGCCAATAGATCACAAAAATTTTAGTTGAATTGAACTGGGGAATTGGCATATTCCTGAGGTTTGATTAGTACGTTGGAGGATGCATGGGAGCAAACTGGGGTCCAATTCTGTGCTTTATTGGATGGAGCGTTTGTGGCACTGGGGCTAGGAGGAGGCTTATTGGCAGTTGTGGGCGCGGCTGCAGCAACAGGATTTGGGGGAGGGGGAGGAAGGATTGTACCCCATAATGAACCTGGCGCAGGGTGGGTGGCGAATTAGAATCCAGCAGATGAAAAATCAGAGCCATCAGAATCAGCTAGAGATGGGCACTTCTGTTTTGAGTGGTCCAACTCAAAACATGACAGACATATCATCTGTAAATCCTCAATGTGGGCCCAGAAAGGATGGTCAGGGGCAGAGGGGGTGACGGAACAAGGGGGAATTGACAAGGCAATTTAATTAGATTCAGGGCTTATTGTGGCATACGCCCAAGGCCCAGAGAGGCGTGTGGCCCCATTTGGGACCACAAATTGCAAGATGGGGTTGGAGCCATAGGCTGCTAAACCTTCCATCAGCTACTGGTGGAGCACATCAGGGGAAAGTGGGTGGGAAAACCTGCAAACTGAACCACCAAAGTGGTATCCACTAGGAGCCAGGTTCAGATTGTGGGGATAGGGGTACCATGGAAAACCAGGGGCATAGTTGCCGCAGTGGCGGCATTGGCTTTACAGGTGAAGCTGAAATCAAACTACCCTTATAGGGGCAGAAGTCAATAAAACCGGTGGGATGCAATACCGCCTGAGCCATTCAATAATGGCTTGGTCGTAGTGAGGGAAAAGTTTCTAATAGTCGACCCTAAGCCTGAAATGCATGTTGCACTAGGGGAGCACCAGGGGGCAACGCGGTACCGCTTAGATGCATGTGAGGTGGTTTCAAGATCCTTGGAATGAACAGATTGTCCTATGGGTTTGGTATGACTGGGCGAGCCAGTCTGAGCGCGTTTTCCATTCAGACAGAAAATGGCAGGGGGATTTTGCCGCTTTCCCACACTGGGGCAGCCGGTGGGGGATCTGAGGACATCAGAGAAAAAACTATGGCAAGTGATTGAAATTTGCTTTTTTCCATAAGCTTTTGCTCAGAAAGTTATGCCACGCAGAAAGAGAGTTAACCCATGGTAATCTAGATGTCTGTAAATGTGGGCAAAAATCTAAACAACGGCATATTAGAGTTCATATTGAGTAATTGTAATCATCAGCTCTGGGTAACAGAAAATGGTGCAGATATGTGTGCCATCAAGTAACTCATAAATTCCCAGCTGATTCAACTGGTTTTTACTTATACAACTCAGAGTAAAAGTTTCAAACTTTGACAGCCACAGCAGCTAAGATTTTCTGTGATGGAGCCTCCAGCCACCTTACCTATGTGCAAGCCAAGCTCTGGCATGGTGCAAAGAATTCATGGAAAGAGTAGGTGGATAATGTGTCACCCGCCAATATATTTTTTGCCTTGAACTGAATACAAATGCAATGTTTTTGTTGTCTTACCAGTGCATTGAGATGAGCAGACATTTCTGTTCACTTATGACCCCAAGCCAGGATGTACCCTGCAGCAGGGACAGTAGACTCCAGGTGGTCCACTTCTGCTAGTGTGAAATAAATAACCACTGAGACAGCCTGAGAGCAATGCAATGAGAGGTGGCGTGCCTGAAGGATGGTGTATAATCTGAAGGGTGGCCAGGTAGTGAGGAGATCAGCACAAAGCGGTGTGGTAAATTCTGGTACCAAAATTTTTGTTGTCCACCCATGAGGAAAACCTAGGCGACGTGATCTCAGCTGGATAAAGTTTGCACCACTTTGTCACCTTTGCCGCTGGGCTTGATAAAGTGAAGGAAATTGAGACCAGCATATGGTTTAAGAAATCAATTTTTGTTGTCATAAAATGTGTAATCTGGGACTAAAATTTCAATGGGGCAAGAATGAGGTCAATGCGGGACATAGACCTCAGCTGACCATTGTGCACATGGTGCATGACATGTTGGGCAGCAGCGGTGCATGTTTGGGGAGATATCAAAAAGCCCCAGGGTGGCTTTTAGAACACATAGTTTGACATGCCTTGCAGGGGGATAGGCGTTGAAGGCCAGTGGTCGGTGGCTAGATTAGTCCGGCAGTTCAGGTCGCCCACCACAAACGGATCATGAGGAAGTGGGAGGAAAGTTACAGCTGAGAGGAATTCCCGGTGAACCATCACACAGGTCAGGGTGTAAATATTAATGATAGCGTGCACTTCATCATCCTATAAAAAGGACACTACTAGCACACATCCATTGAAGTACAAATTTTGAAAAATAAATTTAAAACTATGGGGCGCACATATAAGAACTCCACAGTGCAGCGACCAAAAAGAAAGGGAGGGGAGGAGCATGGTTTCCCATGTTTACTCAGCATTGTGCGGACATTGGGTTTCCTGAATGGACAGGATGTCCACAGGTAAATTATTCTTTAAAAAACTCAGTTTCCTAGCCTGGGACGGTGAGGCCTAGAGTCCAGAAATGTTCAACGTCCCTATTGTTAACGGTCCCTCCATCACACCTTAGGTGCAATGGGAAGGGCCCCTTTCACTTCCAGCTCTGCTTAATCAGCAGTAGTTTTGAGCGATCAGAGCTTCATCCCCATGTATGAGACTTTGAGGGATTCCTTCACGCTAGGATTATTTTCATTTTTAATGTTTTTTTGTATTTCTTAAGCCAAAGTATCAAAACGGTGTGCTCCTGAAGTGCACCATTGGTTGTTGACAAAAACTCAGCGGGAAATTGTTTTGTAGAATTGGTTTTAATCGATGCTTGGTAATTTTGCTTGGGTATTTCCAACTTGACCATATGGTCTGCAGGGTAATTGGCCCAATCTGATTGGTGAGTGGGTTCACAAGCTGCCACAGCTGCAAATGACCAAATGTCATCCTGGGTCAAGGCTGGTAGGATCATGGACGTGGCTTTAGCTGCTGCCTTGGCTGCTGCTCTAGGGACTGTTTGTCCTTCTTGCGCTCCTGTGGGGGCACAGGTTCTACCTTAATGTAACAGCCCTGCACGCCCCATGGGAAGGCGGCGTCAGTGTCAATGGTAGTTTCATAATGGGAGTCTGCACTGCCCTTTGCATTGGGAAGGATTTCGGTTTTGTGATGCTCTCTCTGGAAGGTCATACGTCTAATTTTATTATCATATGTCAAATCTACCAACGATTAATAGCTGAAAGATAATCTAAGTACATGGAAAACTTTTGATTAGTGGTTTAGCAATCTCTACTTAATTATATTCGATTTAATGATCCAGTATTGGGTTTTTTAGTTAAGTCCAAATTAGCTTTTAGTGTCAATTGAATCAAGATCAATTTGATTGCTAACTAGTGGTATGGATTGCCTTTGTATGTGCTACCATCATTCAAAAGGAGTGTGGGTTTATCCTTTTTAAGAAGTGTCTGATGAGATGCTTATTTAAAAATTATAAAATGAACATTGACCATGGGGCTGAGATGAGTTACAGCAGGACGCCTCTCATGTATTGTAGACCCTCCAAAAACCTTCACTGTGAACAGCTGGTTAAATGGTGGTGCAAGTTAAGGCGTGTTGGACATTTGCCTTTGCAGCTTAAAAATAAGAATGTCCTAAGTTGAGTTCAACCAAGCAAGGGAAATGTTGGCCATTTGCGATTTTCTGATGCTATTAAGAGCAATGTTAACAAAAATGTCGACAATATTAGTCAAACGACCCTGGCTGATTCTCGGTGGAGCCCCATAAAAAGGGGTAACACCAGTTTGAAACCCACACAGGCACTTTCTGTAAATCAAATGATCAGATTTTGCTGATTGCATGATGGACTTTAAGGAAACCAGCGGAAGGTACTCCCCAACCAGAATTAAATCCTTCACCATGCCTGCACAGGGGCCCCCATTTTATAGGCGTGGCAGTGGGCTCCTGAGGTGAGAATAATTTCTCAAGTGGTAATTAGTTGCGGTACATCAAAACCTTGCCACATGGGTATATTCTGCCCCAAAACCCCAATTTTTGTTTTACCAAAATTAACTAACTTTCCCCAAGATCTTAAAAAGATTGACACCCATATTACCTAAATTAGATTACATTGAATCTATTTCATACCTATCCCCAAATTCCCTCCAACCTTCAAAATAGTATAAAAACTAGTCATTAAAAATAGGAAAGGGATTTCTTCTTGTTTTACCTCCTCGCTCAAGTTAAAAATTATAAAAAAATCCAATCAAATTTTTATTCTTATATATTTTTTATTTTATTAAAATCCTTTGTGGTATCCAGTGGCGTAGCACCAAGCGAGCGTAACTAAGCTGGATTCAAAAAGGTGTCATGGGTGAAGATGAAATGAAAATCTCTAGTACTAAAAAAAAGATGAAATGAAGATCAAACCTTGTATATAATTTCTTGTAATTTTATAACTTAAAACACTAATTTAATTTGGTAGTTTGATATATATAAGCTTAATATATTTAATACTTTTCCATTGTATTAAGTCAAGAATTTACTTATGATAAGGAAGATCAGTGCAGAAAGCCATTGTAAAAGTAATTGACATGATAATATGCCTCAATTCTTATCTTTAAGGAGTTTATATCGCAAGAATTATCACCATTTGGTCTATTGTTTTCACAAAAGGTTTTTATAACTCCAACTTTAACACCAGAAGAAGAACCTGCCTTCTGGATTTTGAAATTTTAAAAGGAGATAGGAGAGTTACAGAAACTGTCTTAACAAGGGTTCAGGGTTCACAAATAAATATAGATATTGTTTTATTTGGATGATACCAACTTTAAATCTTGGAAAAGTAGTAAAAGTAAAGGTTAAACATGTTAGAAGCAACTGTAAAACCTTAATTTGGTGGGTCCAATCAACAGGTAAAAGACTACCCATAAGTAACTGATTAATAGTCCCATATACATCATATTACTGAATATGCTAGTTGTTTGAATCTATAGATGGCATTAAAAAATCTCCAAGGTAGCTCAAAATTGAACAGAGTTTTGTTCAAGGGGTTTGGGATCATGTCTCCTAGTAAAATCACCCATAGCTAAACACTAGAGACATTTGCAAGGTGTATATAGTTGTGTTATTGTTATCTTCTATCTGGAAGGAATTAATTAACAAGTAACTCAGGAGAGTGACCTGGAAGAAAGTACCACTTTTTGTTATTAGGTGAAGAGTTTTTAAGTATAATATCATCTAAAGTATATTTTGGTGGGATTCAGGGAATAAGAAGAGATTGCATTTAATCATTATTAACTGGTATCTAATAAGTTTTTCACAGAGAAAGATGATAATAATCAACGCCCTAATTAAACTCGTTATATTAAGTAAATTATAATTATTGGTAGCAGATAAGAAACGCTTTGTAAATAGCAAATGGTAGTATTTCTACTTATTTGGGAGATCAGATTTATACAGGAAATTATTTTACTGGTTTAGTGAGATCTTGACTAATTGGACCATCATCCTTTAATCCTTGTCCTGGGTTCAAGTTGGAACTAAGAGGACCTGAACTAGCTGATAATAATGGTTTGAATGTTCAAATTCTAACACATATTTTCTCCTTAGTGGTCTTCCATTTTGAGCTTGATAGTGCTATGCCCAAAAAGCCTAAAAATCGATACTTTAAGCCATCTAATATGTATGGCAAGTATTTTTACTTTAAGAGTGCCAAGTCATCGCTTATGTCTTGTCAGCTAAAAAGCCGACCTATGGTAAGTACAGCAAGATTGTCTTATTGAAATCAAGTACCAAAATGAGATCTAGATTTAATGACACTTTTCTTTCTCGTTTCTAACACTATTACAACTGATTCAATTTAAGAATGGTAAGTTTGATAATCTACATGAGGAGATGAGTGTGCACTCAAAGTTGGGTAAAGGTTGGGTGAGCGTAGTAAAGGGCATAGGGTCAGTATTTGCAATATAAAAAGTTTATAGTTGCCCCAGCAACACTGGTGGCCATGATAAAATAAAGAAAACAGCGGTGAATATTTCACTGGAGATTTTACCCTGTCAAGCCAAATGCAACCTGTACATTAAAACTCCGCATTCCCAGTCCCTGTCATCAGTGGAGCACAGGGTTTGAGTTTTTCTGGATATCAATTTAATGGCACTTTGGGAAAATGTTTTGCTTTAATATGCATAAACACTTACCAGCTGCGGTATATTTTGCATCACACTCTATGACCCATGGATGGTTGGATCTTGGGTTTAAATCTGCACACACAGCTACAAAGCTGCACAGGTGTGTGGTGGTCGATCTCCCAGATGGTCAATGGATGGTTTAAACAAAGCACACTCATTGGACTAAATCCAACCAAATATTCGTCACGTTTGACTATCTCCCCACAATGATAAATCGCACAGTGCTGGAGCACTACCTCATGGTTGGGCTTAAAAGCTATGGGGAACTTCACTCCTTCGAAATTCAACGTTTCACGCTTATGCCAGAGCTTAGTATGGGCAAAGCAATTTCAGTGATCACCCCATCTGCGGTCATCATGGAAGATTTGACCCAAATTCCCCACACCACAGTTGTAAATATAGATGGACAGAAATCCCACCCGTTCTGCGTTACAGTGGATAGCGCGCCCCCTATCTGCACCTTTTGTCATGCTTTTGACCATAAGGCGCACACCTGCCCTTCCAGAGAGGGCATCAATCAGAACAAAATTCTCCTTAAAGCAATGGGTAGTTCAAACTCCCATTAAAAACTGGCTATTGACACTGACGCCGCCTTCCCATGGGGCGTGCAGGGGTGTTACATTCAGGTAAAACCTGTGTCCCTGCAAGAGTGCAAAAAGACCAAACAGGCCATAGAGCAGTGTCCAAAGCAGCGGTGTCAGCTGTATATATGATCCCACCTGACCAGATCCAAGCTGACATCAAGTCATTCACAGCTGAAGTGGCTTAATAATCTGCTCACCAATCATATTGGGCCCACCTACCTGCAGACCAGATGGATGAGTCAGATTTAAGAAAGTAAAATTACCAAGCAACAATCAAAACCAATTCTCACAATCTATTCCTCACCAACTTTTTGTTTTTATCTGATGGTGCACCACAGGAGCAAGCAGTTTCAAAAGCTCAAAATAAATCAAAAATTCCCAAACCTGACAATAAACCCACAGCAAAAGAACTCCCAAGGACATTTTTCTGGTAGCACAAAATACACGTGGTGCCAAAGAGAAGCATACTGCAAAAGAGGCGGAAGAAGTGCAAGGGGCCCTTCCCATTGCACCTAAGGTGTGATGGGGGAGCTTTCACAATCAGGACGTTGAACATTGCTGGACTCAAGGCCTCGCCGTCCCAGGCTAGGAAACTGAGTTTCTAAAGAATAATTTACCTGTGGACATCCTGGACAATCAGGAATCCCACTGTCCACATGTGCTGAGGACACATGGGCAACCATGCTCCTCCCCTCCCTTTCTTTTTGTTCGCTTCAATGTGGGGTGCTTATACATGTGACCTGCAGTTTTAAATCTATTTTAAAGAATCTTATCTTGATGGGCATGTGTTGGTCATGTCCTTTTCATGGGATGATGAAGTACATGCTGTCATTAATATTTACACCCTACCCTGTGTGCGTGCTCTCCAGATATTCCTCTTGGCTTTAACTTCCGTCCCACTTCCACCTGATCCTTTTGTGGTGGGCAACCTGAACTGCTGGGCCAACCTGGCCACCAACTGCTGGCCTTCGACGCCTACCCCCATACAGGGCATGTCAAACTATGCGCTCTAAAAAACACGTTGGAGCTTTTTGATATCTACCCAAACATGCACCGCTGCTGCCCAACATGTTATGCACCATGTGCACAATGGTCAGCTGAGGTCTATGTCCCGCATTGACCTTATTCTTGCCCCATTGAAATTTTAGTCCCAGATTACACACTTTATGACAACAAAATTTTATCTTTTCAACCACAGGTTGGTGTCAATTTCTTTTTATTTGTCAAGTCCAGTGGCAAAGGCGCCAATGTGGTGCAAACTTCATCCATCTGAGATCACTTCACCCAGGTTTTCCTCATGGGGGAACACCAAAACTTTGGCACCGGAGTTTGCCACACTGTTCTGTGCAGACCCACTTTCTAACTTGTCAACCTTCAAAGCGATCACCATCCATCAGGCACA
This sequence comes from Massospora cicadina, assembly GCA_022478985.1. Classification (NCBI taxonomy): domain Eukaryota; kingdom Fungi; phylum Entomophthoromycota; class Entomophthoromycetes; order Entomophthorales; family Entomophthoraceae; genus Massospora; species Massospora cicadina. Next base: position 15,131 of record JAKSZP010017760.1, on the reverse strand, counting down.
CCACCTCTCATTGCGTCGCTCACAGGCTGCCTCAGCTGTCATTACGTGCACTCTTGCAGATTTGGACCACCTGGAGTCTAATGTCCCTGCTGCAGGATACAGCCCAGCTTGGGTTCGTAAGTGGGCAGAAGTGTCTGCTTGTCTCAATGCACTGGTAAGATAACACAAAAATTGCATTCCTGTTCAGTTCAAGGCAAAAGATATAATGTCAGGTGACACATGCTCAGCCTATTTTCCACAAAATTTTTTACACTGTAAAAGAGCTTTGCCTGTACACAGGTAAGGCGGCCAGACAACTCTGTCACATAAACTATAGTTCCTGTTTTGTCAAAGTTCAAAACTTTTAAAAGAGTTGTATAAGTTTAAACCAGTTGAACTGGCTGAAAATGATTAGTTTCTCAATGGCGCACATATCTGCACCATTTACTGATACCCAGAGTTGATGAAATTAATTACTTGGACAAACTCTGGTATGCTGTTTGTGGTGCACTGCTCAGGAAGTGCTCAGGCACAGATGAGATTCCATATTAGTTCTATAAGAGATTTTTTATTTTTTTCTCCTCTTAGTTGCTTGCCTCAAAAATAAGTGTCTGTTAGAAATGCGCCTCCTTCTTGGGGGCCAGTAAGCATACATGATAACGCAGTATAAGAAAGGGGTAAGCTGGACTTGGCTAACTTGCGCCCCATATCACTTAATAATATAGATACTAAATTACTTACTAAAATTATGGCCAACCGCCTGGGGGAAGTTGCCTCTGATGTAATCTCCTCTGTGTCACGATTGGAAAATCCCAGTTTCCAATCACCATATAAAGTTAATGAATATTTGGCACACTGACAAGCAACCAAAATAGTCTAACCAAGTAGGGAGAGAATCAGGGCACTGACAGCGCCAAACATTACCTACTACTAGTTGGTTATACAAAGTCCTCTGCGTGGTTGGTCTGACTCAACCACGTGAAAGCTCCTTGAAACTGGATACCCAAAAAAACCAACAGGTAAGTGAGGTATGCTAACCCTAAAACAACCTATTTTTTTTATTCTGGATATAGAAAGGGCCTGCCAACCAGAGCTCGTCTGGGTAGCAACCAAAAATGCTCCCCAGGAAAGGAAAGCTAAGGGTAAAATTCTGTGGTGAGCTTCAGAATTAGTGGGCATTCCTTATAAAGGTTGCCCTTCAGGGGCCTCACCCAAGTCATTGATTAGGCTCATATAAGCCTAATCTACAACTTGGGTGAGGCACAAACCAGCGCCCAAAATGACCAAGCCAAAATTATTTTTAAAGCAATTCAACTCAGATTCAGATTTCCCAAATCTGAGTAAAAATGTAACATTCAAGATGAAATTGATCATTAAATTACCCCCGCTAGAGAAGGGCCCCTCTCCAAAGAGGGGCCCCACAGTAGAAGGCTGCCATGTCGAGGGCTTCTTGTGGCGAGTTACCTTGAGCCCCAGGAAAATTAGCCTGGATAAACTCTGGGCCCCTCAAGGGAAAAGACAGATGGCGAGGGTGAATTAGGACTGGGCTGCTAAAATCAGCCCACCCAGAATGAGGGTGCACGCTTAGCACATGGCTGTGTAGCGCCCCCTCCCAGGCTCCTTTTTGGTGATGGTTTTTACAGCCTGACCAGGGTCGGTGCTTTCTCTAACAGAAGCATGAGAGGAGCGTGCAGTTCAGCATCGCTGGATGACCCATGGCCTGAGGACGCAAGCCCAGAACTTATCTGTGTTGCACACACCCTCCCAGGCTCCTGTTAGCGATAGTCTTTACATCCCAATCAGGAAGGCTCTTTCTCCAACAGAAGCATGAGAGGGGCGCATGTTTCAGCACAGCTGGACGCCATCCCCTCTCTGGGAAGACCATCCATTGGTGAGCCCTGATGGGATAGGTCCCCTTAATGCCAACCGAATCCCTGGTGAGCGGGAGCCCCACTGGGACCTTCAACTAATGATCACTTTGGGTCCAGGGTTGGCCATCAGTCACCGGCTCCCACTGGTTCTGGTTCCTTGACAATTGATGCCAAGTGACCACTGAGGTTGGACGAACTGGGGATTGGAGGCATGCGGTGCACATTCAGCTTCAGAATTACGTCATGATCAGAAAATCCCAGTTTCTGACCACCATATAATTAATGATTCTTTGGCGCATCAACAAGCAACCGAAGCAGCCTAACTGAGTAGAAGAGGTTTGGGCACTAACAGCACCAAACATTGCCTACTAATAGTTGGTTATGCAAAGTCCTCTGTGTAGTTGGCCCAGCCCATCCACGTGAAAGCTCCTCAAAACTGGATACCTGAAAAAGACCAACAGGTAAGTGAGGTATGCTAACCCTAAAACAACCTTTATTTTTATTCTGGATATAGAAAGGGCTTGCCAACCAGAGCTCGTTGGGGAGAAACCAAAAATGCTCTTAAGGAAGGAAAAGCTAGGGGTAAAATTCTGAAGGAGCTTTGGAATTGGCAGGCACACCTTATAAAGGCTGCCCTTTGGTGGCCTGATCCAATTCATTGATAGGCTTGTACAAGCCTAATCTACAACTTTGGCGAGACACAACCCACCACCCAAAATGATGAACCAAAAGTATCTTTAAAACGAATTGACTCAGATTTTGGAAAAATCAAATATGAGTCAAAATGTAACGATTAAGATGAACTCAATTGATACACTATAATCAATTTGGTTTTAATCCCAAGCGTTCAATATGGGACAGTATACACACTGTAGTTAATGTCTGACAATTCAAGGCTACTGGGGCGCTTGTGTTCTTAGACCAGCAGAAAGCTTATGATAGGTTAAATTGGGACTACCTCAAAGCCTGCCTCCACAAGTTCCACCTCCCCCACCAGTTCATTGATTGGGTGATGTTGCTTACAAAATCCGCCACAATAGCTGTGCATGGCCCTGGTTTCTTCACTGACATTGTTCACCCTCAAAGGGGTCTCCTCCAGGGGGACCCTTTAAAACCACTCTTGTACAACTTTAGTCTCGACCCAATTTTATGCAATGTGAATGCAGCCTTGTTGGTGTCCATATGCAAGGCCAAGCACCAGTTAAGATGCTGGAATTTTCAGACGATTGGGTGGTTGGGGTGTCTAACAACCAAGATGCACGAGCGCTGGAGGCTACTATCCAGGACTACTCTGGGGTCAGTAACGACACACTTAACGCCTCCAAAACTGAAATTATTCTCCTCAGCACGTAACAGGCCCACTGGTCACCAGCACCCCGTTTCCTACCTGCTTCAGCAGCTAGCTCACAGGTTTGCTTTCCCAAGCCATCCCGTGCCACCTCGCTTGAGCTCCCTTTCATGCCAAGACCCACTGCTGGTCTGGTGAGCCATTTAGGAGTGTGGCTTGAGGCAGGCAGGTACGCCTCATCAGTAATGGAGCACCACATCCTCAACAATGTCACAAAGCGCATCGCTTCCCTAAGAGCCCACCAGACTACCCTTGCAGGCTGGGCTGTGCTTGCCAACTCTATGCTCCTATAATAAGTCTGGCTTGTGGCCCACGCCATCGCCTTTTCCCCCTCTTTCTTCAACTGTTTGTACGCCCTTCTACAAGGGTGGCTTTGGCTAGGCCGCCCTCCCCCTGTGCGCCTGATGTCATGTTTAGACATCGCCATAGTGTTAGTATGGGCCTGCTCAACTTTGAGGCCCATGCTGCCAAAATACTTGGCACCTGGGTCACTACGGTCACCAACCCCACACTCATATCCCAACACAGGTCACGTGTGGCCTGCTCCAACTTTCCCGCGCCCTTAGCCTCCACAATACTACACACCCCATTCTCTGTTAAACCTTTTTTCTCTCATCCCTCTGCTGTGGGCCCACATGGGACGCCATCCCACTTTAAACGCATTCTCCTCTCCATGCAGAGCACTGAGTGGATAACAGCATCAGTGGAAACTCCGCCCAGAGGGGTCTCCCTACTCCAATTTTAAACAAGAAGTCTATGGCCAAGCTCTTTAAAATAATCTGGTACTAAACGTCCCCACCTCATTGCCCATGTGGAATATCTTGACAAGCTCGACATCCTGTACTCTTTGGAAACTCAGAAGGTCATTTGGCAGTAAGCTCACCATCCTCTTTTACAAGATTCACAACTATGTGTGTAAATTCCTGATAAAGGTATACCGCACAGCTGAGCGGTCCAATGCCTCTCAATCTTCATGCATTGTATGTGGTTAATATGGGTCATTAGTCATTTATTGGAAGATTGCCCACCATTACGGCCAAATTGGTGGGATTTTATGCGCTTCTTTTTCCAGGAGCATGAGACGGCTTTCAACCTGTCAAAAAAAATCTTCATTTTTTCCATGACCTCTCCTATCCACCTATTGCTCCGCGCCTTAATTGTTGCAATGGTTTTATTGACAATCCACACTATTGTCCTTGATGTACTGTCTGGAACTATCCCAACCCTCCGTGAAGCTGTGCGTCACTTCCACTCCCACCTCACATATCACTTTCAAGCCTGCATGTTTGGCCACCTGCCATCCCGCCAACGCTGGTTGGTGTCTTCCTGGTTCCCGTCTGGTTCCTCTCCTTGGACCCTTTCATATTTTGTGTGCAGTTTTAGCCCAGGCCTCCCCTGTCACTCCCCCTTTTTTTCACTGGCAGTCCCACTGGCAACAGGAGGTAGCCCGGCTCCTCTGAAGTGCCTATAGTTTTTCTTGGTGTTTTTTATTTGATGTTTATTGGAATTGTCTGTCCCATGGTTTACCTTCCCCAATTAGAATTTTAATATAGATAATGACGTAACTTGATTATAGTATAAATAGGGTTTTATATGTCATACTTAGCAATATAAACTTAAAAGAAAATAAAATAATGAAAATTTTGGAGAAGGAGATCTGGAAGGGAGTCTGTGGTCAAACGGTGCATTCTTGATGGTATAATGCCTTTGTAGCATATTTTTGATAGAAGAAAATTGCAAGTTGGCTATATCAAGTCAGATGAAACTTAGTATCACTTTGGTTGATTGTTGGCCAGGTTCTTGATTCTTATCCTTTTGTAAGTTTTTCTTATTTACTGCTAAGTGCCACTTTGGAAATATCGTCGCCTGACCTTCTGATTATCCTTCAATTTGATTAGGTAGGATTTCATCTTTAGATATTTAAAGCTCAATTTGGTCCAATGGAATTTTCTTAAGGTCAATTTGAGTTGTACTGACTATTTTTTTTTCCGGATTTATTGAGGTACCTACTTTAACCCCCTTCTCAGGTATAAGCATCAATTTAATTGAGGAAATCTAATGGCCAATATTCTTCCCATCTTGTCCAATATCTTGATATCCAACATCACCCTTTTTATAATATCAACAGCGGAATACTAATGCTAGAATCGGGTATATATGTGGTTAATAGTTACTCCAGTTTCAGTGAGAATTGATTGAGTACTTATCTCCACGTTTTAAGCTATAGCATATGGCCCATCCCAGATAGAATCTAACTTTCTTCCTCAGGGTGCTATACAATTGTGATAGTATAGTATTAAGTCAGATATCTCAAAGGTGAATAGTGGTTAATGAGAGCCATTTGCTGATTGACCTTCTCTTGTAACCATCTTAGCTGGAATTTGTTTTTGCCACAGATTATAATTACATTTTTTGAAATTTTTTATTAGCACTTACTCAGTCTCTTCGGTATTTTTACTAGTAACTGTATGAGCTAATAAAACTTTGATTACAGGCCCTCTTCCATCTAAGGCCTTGAAGAGAGACATTTTAATAATCTGATAAAAACCTATCCTGTAAGCCATCAACGCACTTGGGAGATATTTGTACCAGTGTAATAAATCTTTAGTGGCCATCTTGCATAATATTGAAACCAATAGACCATTGACCCTTTCTTTATTCCCATTATTTCATGGGTTGTAAGGCGCTGCAAATAGTTGTTAAAATCCCATGATCATAGCTAAAATCTCACAATTCTTGAAATAATGTTCTTCCCATTATTAAATAATAGTATCTATGGGCATCCATGCTTAGTAAATATTTTATAAAATCTAGAAGTAGCCTTGGCATTCTGTGTGGTGTCAGCAATTGCTTTGACCCACTTCATGAAACAATCAATCCTTACAAGGATTAATTAATTTCTTCGTGTAGATTCAGGTATTGGACCTATGACGTCTAAACTGATGGTATGATTCGTCTTCTGAGGGGCCATGGGATGATACTTGTACTTGGCCTTATGCGGCGTCTACTTTTAACAAGTTATTCAAGTGTAAAACTTCCACTACATAGTCTAGTATTCCTTCTCAATATAGCAATCCTTATTCCATTTTTAAGTTTCCTGGATGCTCCATGTCCTAAGGTATTGTGGGCTTCCATTATAAATGGTACTCATTCTGAAGATAGCAAGTAAGGTAGCAAGTCAATTCTGTCCTTCTTGTAAAGTAGTCCAACAAGAATTGTAGTATTTTAAGCATGTCATTTAAGCATCTTCTGAACTAGTCCATCTTTGTCCTCCCAAGAATCTGGCTTCATGAGTAGGTCATGTAACCATTCTGCTTTGCCATTGTCTAAATATAGTAGGAAATCTGATCAGTCCCTATACGTTCTTGTCCTTCATCACAGCTCAATGAACGACATTCACGTTGTAGTGCTGAAGTTTGAGAACCCATAAGGCTAGTCCTCCTTATGGATCTTTCATGTTTTGCAGCCACTTTAAAGAATCATGGTCTGTAACAACAGTAAAGTTTGTACCATACAGGAAGAGCAGGAAATGTTTCACAACCAGGAGAACAGCTAAGCACTCTTTCTCCATGACGTTATAATTTCACTCAGATTTAAAAAAGTCTTGCTGTAATAGGACACCGGGTGGTAAATGCCTTCATCATCCAATTAAAAAAGGATGGCGGCTATGGCTAATTCAGAGGCATCAGTAAACAGAATGAATGGCTTTTTGAAGTCCAATAGTTGTATATTCAATCTCCTCTTCAACAAATCCTTCATTAGTTTAGTCGCAGTTCTTTGCCTCACTCCCAAAAAGTAAGGATTTTTTTCCAAGAAAATGGACAGGAGGCTTGGCAAGTTAGTGAAAATAGGGATAAGTTGATAAGTATCCCATCATTCCTAATAATGCCTTTATGTTTTAAAGGCTCATCATATTAGGCATCTTGAAATTTCTTTAACTTTTATTATACAAGGTTTGAATCCTTTCACACCAGATGTATGTCTTAAAAATTTAGCACTAAGTGGTCCCAACCAAAAGGGGGATACCCTTTGATAGTCAAGGCACTTCCTGACCGCCACATACCCTAACCCCCAAAGCAGGGATTGGGGTTCTTAGTAATTTTAATAATAATAATAAAGTCGTAGGGTTTAAGGGCAACGATCCTTATAAATGGCATTTTGAAAAATTTAATACTGACAAATCAACTAAACCTCAGATTGGAGGTGGCAAGTGCCGACGTAAATGGCGATCAGGCCAATCAAAGGCTGCCAACCCAAAATCCATTGAAATGAGAAATGATGAGGACAATGGCAAAGGGCAGCCCAGCGAATCAGGGGCTGCCAAGCTGAATTATGCAAAAGTGGTAGTGTCAAGAACCACAGCAATAAATAGCTCAGCAAATTTGGAGCTGCCATGCCAAATCTGCAGCTAGTCAAGAATATTGAGAGCCATGATGTAGGGCAGCCCAGAGAATAAGGGGCTGCCAAGCTGAATTATGCCAAAAATGAAAGTATCAAGAGTTGAGGGCTGCAGCAGCTGAGCAAAACAAAAGTTACCAGAAAACTTTTAGTAAATGTTTTAATTTAAAAGTTTTTATAACGTAACACTGAAATGCCAATCTCTGATACCTCCCAATAAACTAAATTTAATGAAAAAAGTTTCCATATCGCCTGTACCTAACAAATGGCCTTTAATGGCCCAGTTGGGAATATTAGAGGCCAAGATTCTTAAAATATGCCCACAGATATCGCACTGCCCATAAACTCCAGAAGAATACATCTAAAAACCGTTAAAATTGAAATAAATTTTAAAATCATATAAGATTTTTTTAGTAAAACCTGGACTTTGAGCGCAAAATGGATTATCTCTCGGACTTTGACAGATCAGTCGCCTCATTGTACGCCCTCTCTGGCGTAAAGACTGTTCTACTCAGTATTAGCATCGTCCTTATCATATGCCAAGTATACATTAATAACCGCTCTTTAGGCCAACAAACGAAGGACTTAACCACAGCTTCACTCTCCTGTTTGAGGTCCCTCACTTGGACCCTCTTGCCCAGCTGTTTTGTTGCACTGTGGAAGGACCCCATTCATCACATTAAACGAAGATCCTTTTAATCTCATCTCCCTTTTATGGGATAGGATGAAGAAACATACAAGAGAGCCCTACCTGATTGGTATGAGCACACAACCACTCTTTTGATGGTTATCTTTTCCATCCTGTTCCTTCTGAGGGAAGCCGCTCATCTCCTCCCATCCCAAGGAAACTCCTTTTCTTATGTCCAGAAATTTGATACTGCATCTGAGTTTAGACAAACACTGAGTCCAGAGGAGTTGAGTGTAATGCACAGAACCTTCACTCACGTTAGATTGCAGGCCCGCCTCACTGCAGCCACTTGGGAAACTACAGCAGCGCCCCTCCAGATCACCCAGATGATAGCAGACCTGGTGAAGAACCTGTCCATTAGCTCACCAACCTCTTGAAACACAGCTGGCCCTTCCAACCTCTCTGTAGGAATGCTTTCATTTGGTTGAAAGAGCATCCACCCCAAACAATTTCAGGTTACCGCCTGGTCAGCGTTCTTGGCCCTCAGACAATGTAGAATGGCCGTCAAAGAGTACGCCCAGATGTTCCTGACTCTATCCAAAGCCGCAAAGGTGACTCCTTCTCATCTTGCATGGATGTTTAAACAGAACCTTCGTCCAGACATCCTCACAGCTATGGCCGCTACCCGCCTGGGGGCAACCTTGGAGGAAGCACTGTTGTCTCCCAGGTAGAGAACCAGCTAGCCTTAAACTAAGTCAGGACCCCTGTGCCCAGTAACCATAGTAGATTCTGCAGATGACACGCGGAGTCAGAGCTCATCTCAAACCATGTGGGGCAACAAGAGCAGGTGGTAAAAGGTTAAACTGCCTCACGCCCTGCAGCTCCTGCACCAGCCACTCCCAGAGGCTCAGACAGCCCTACCTACAATCTTCACCTGAACCAATTTCTTTTCTTTTATCAACAAAGGAAATATTTCCTCATATCTGTTTATTCCGTCTACTTTGAAGAAAAAAGAAGAAAGGAAAAGGGTTAAGATAGAAAAACTAAGGACTCTAGTGGATATTAAAGCAGAAGAAAAATACCTGGACTTGAAGTTAGCCAAAGAAATTGAATGTACAAATGCAATAAAAGGTACCGTGACCCTTGCAGACACCTCCAAGTCGTCAGAATGCTGGGAGATTGAGCCCAAGTCAAGCTTCAAAAGGTACTATACCACTTCTAGAAAAGATTTTACAATATCTAGAACCTTCCCCACCACATCGTTCAGGGCATGTGATGGTGTCACAAGTACCCTCAACACTTTGGTCTGGAGGAGGGCATGTGACGCTTCGCCCCAAGGATCAAGAGTCTATAAACACTAGAACTCTTTATCTCAGGAAGAAGCAGTCATGGTGTGACCTCTGTGCACCTAGAGATGGAGATGGAAAGGGTACCAGAGGAATTCAGAGACTATGAAAACCTGTTCCATAGGAGCGTTGCCATTACCTGCACTCCACAGGGCCCCTTTGCGTTCTTTCTCAAGTTCAAAGGAAATGCAGAGCTTCTAAAAGAAAGCTCAGCTTACCCCCTGGACCCCAGAGTGAGATAAACCCTAGACCAGTATACATGAAGGATATGTTGGAGCGAGGGATCATTGTTCCTTTTGAAATCACAGTGGTGCCTCCCAACCTCCTGGTCCCCAAGGCCAACGACGAGCTCTGCACCTGTGTCAACTACCTCCGTTTAAACGCCTTTACTGAAACGGACACCTATACCATCCCGCTGATGACAAGCATCTCTTAGATGATCTCTGGAAGTTGTTTTCTTAAAGTTGGACCTAGTTGACGCCTTTAAACAAATGCAGCTAAACTTGAGCACCAACAATACATGGCTATCAAGTGTACCTAGTGATATATGAGTACAAAGCCATGCCGTTATGTCTTAAGAACGCCCCAGCTATTTTCCATAGGACATTGACCATGCCCTGGGCGACTTGATTGGTAAATGCTGTGTTGCATACATGGACGACATTCTGGTGTTCTCCAAGTCTCACTTGATGCACACAGAGGACATCAGGAAGGTCCTCAGGGCGCTGGACAAGGCTAACCTGTGATTGAAGCCCTCTAAATTCCAGTTCTACAAGGGCTCAGTATTTATAGGCAACGTTTTATTCAAAAAGGAAACATCCATCTGCCCAGACAAACTGACAGTGAAGGAGTGGGCAGCGCCAATAGATAAGATGGGGGTGCGCAGTTTCTTAGAGGTGATGAATTTCCTGAGGAGATTCACCAAGGGCCTCTCAGAAACAGCAGCCTTGCTTACCCAGCTGACCAGGCAAGTACCTTTTTAATGGGGGGAGGAGGAAGAGATAACATCTCATGTTATCAAGGAGGCCCTTCTCATAGCGCCAGTCCTAGTGCACCTGGATGGTGACCGTCCATTCATTGTGGAGACAGATGCGTCCAATCTCATTACTGGTGCAGTTTCTTGCTTACTGGTGAGGATGGTTTGGAGCAACTAGTATTCTACTTCAACAGAAAGATGCTAATGGCAGAAACAAACTACCCTGTCTATGACAAGTAACTCTTGGCGAATGTCATAGCACTAGATGAGTGGTAGCAGCATCTGCTGTATGCTCACCACCCGTTTATGGTCTGGACTGACCACATGGCCCTGGAGTTCCACAAGAGCCCCCGTAGAATGATCCAGAGACAAGCCCGCTGGCACCTAGAGCTATCTCAATATGACTTCAAGATAGACTAAAAGCCTGGGGAGAGTAACTTACTCACAGAATTACTTATCCAGACCCAAAAATGACCATTGCAAAAGAGGATCTGGACATGTTCAACTCGGCCACAATGCTTCCTCCCCAAATGTTTGCATCAATACAGGAAGAACTCACTGAATTAACAGAGAGGATTCTGATAGCCCAATGATGCAACAAAATTGGGTACAAGGTCAAGAGAGAAAACGAGGGAGGGCACCCAGCTTAGGCTACAAGAATATTAGGAATGAGGGGTACTTCATCCTGCTCCACAACCGCCTATGGGTCCTGACGCTCAAGCTTTAAACCAAGGTAGTGGAGTTATGTCATGACCACCCCCATGGCGGGACACCCTGGTGTGGGGAAGACAATCAAGCTGATATGCCAGAACTACTCCTGGCTAAGCCTAGCAGAACTATAAGAGGTTATACCGCACACTGCCTTACTGTGCCCAATCAAAGCCATCTCAAAGCAAACCAGCAGGGATGTTAAAATCACTGCAAATTGCATGAATTCTGCGGACCTCCCTTAGCGTGTTTTTCATCACCAGGCTCTTAAAATCTGAGGGCTACAATGCGGTCATGGTGGTAGTGGAGTAATTAACAAAATATGCTAATTCTTCACATGCACTTTTAAGATCACAGCGAAAAGACATGTCGGAAATCTTTGTGAGGGAGGTCTTCACCTAACATGGACTCCCAGATGAGATCATCTCAGAAAGAGGTCTTCAATTCATCTCTAGGTTCTGGAATCACCTCCTAGAAAATCTTAAGATTGAACCATGCTGTCATATGTTTACCATCCCCAATCAGATGGTCAGATAGAGAGGGAAAATCATACCCTTGAACAGTATCTACGATGCTACCTCACTACATGACAAGATCATTGGATCAAGTGGCTGAGAATCACACAGTTTGTATACAACAACCTGACACAATCTTTGACTGGGATGTCCCCCTTTTTTGCAAATCATGGGTATCACCCACAGACTATGGAGGGACATGATGAGGGAACAAACCCAACAGCGGATTATTTAGTGACTGGAATGAGGGAAAATCTGAATACATTAAGAGCCAAACTGGAGAAGGCGGCGGAGGCTCAAAAGAGGAAGTCAGATGTGCATCACTCTGAGGCTCCGCCCCTTAAAGATGAAGGTTATTTTTTGTAAATGCCAAGCACTACACACCCCCAGGACAATGTAGGAAGTTTGGACCCGTCAACCTAAGTTTCTACAAGGTCCTCAAACAGGTGAATGAGGTAGCATACAAACTAGAATTCCCAGAAAGATGCGTGTACTCTCAGTTTGGCATGTTTCACAGCTCAAAAAAATTGAAAGCCCCATACTAGTGAAGCTGGAGCTGGTCCAGTTGGACAACCCAGGAGAGGCAGAGTACAAGGTAGGAAAATCCTGAACCCAAACTCTCACAATAGGCTTTTGTACTTGGTATTATAGTCAGCTACCCCAATAAAAGAATCCTACTAGCAAACAGCCGCTGATTAAGCCAACTGTCTTCATATGGTGGAGGAGTACTGGGGGAGGAGGGTGCTCTCCTCTGAGGGGGTGATGCGATGGTCATGGAGCTTCCTTATCGCCACATACCCCAACCCCTGCCTTAGGAGGGGTTGGGGTTCTTAGTAATTTTAATAACAATAATAAAATCGTAGGGTTCAAGGGAAACGACCCTTGTAAATGGCATTCTGATAAATCTAATGCTGAAAAATCAACTAAACCTCAGAGTGGAGGTGGTGAGGGCCGACGTAAATGGTGATCAGGCCAATTAAAGGCTGCCAACCCAAAATCCACTGAAATGAGAAATGATGAGGACAATGGCAAAGGGCAGCCCAGCGAATCAGGGGCTGCCAAGCTGAATTATGCCAAGATTGGAAGTAATGAGAATTGAGGAAGCAACAGCTGAGAAAATTATAAAGTTACCAGAAGACTTTTAGTGAATGTTTTAATTTAAAAAAATTTGATAACGTAACACAGAAATGCTAAGCTCTTATACCTCCCAAAAAATGAAATTAAATGCAGAAAAGTCTCCATAACGCCTGTACCTAACAAATGGTCTTTAATGGGCCCAGATGAGAATATTGGAGGCCAAGGTTCTTAAAATATGCCCACGGATATCCCACTGCACATAAACTCCACAGGAGCATTCCCTTCACATCCCCCACTTCTTAAAATAGATACAACTATATTAAGGTGTTTAGGACAACTTAGTCTTCTAGAATATTAAATAAAAACCGTTAAAATTGAAATAGATTTTAAAATCTTAAAATCATATTAAGTTTTTCTAGCTAAACCTGAACTTTGAGCGCAAATGGACCATTTCTTGGACTTTGACAGAGCAGTCGCCTCTCTGTACGCCCTCTCTGGAGGACAGACAGTTCTCCTCAGTATTAGCATCGTCTTTACCATATTCCAAAAATGCATCAATACCTGCTCTTTAAGCCAACAAACGAAGGGCTTGACCACAGCTGCACTCTCCTGTTTGTGAGCCCTTACTTGGTCCTCATTCCCAACTGTTTTCTTACAATGTGAAAGGACCCAGTTCATCACAACACCAATATGTATTTAATCACGCCTGAGCTCCTAGGAGCTTGAGGCAAAGGCAGGGGTAAGTGGAGGTGTCAAAAAAAGGGTGGAGGAAAGCTTTACCAGAGCTAAGTGCACTCAAACTGACCTGTTGGCCCATAAGACACGATAAATACTCTCAGAGCCATCTTTAAATGAACCTGAAAGTGGGTGATCATATGGGCCAGCGTCCACAGAGTGGAGTCTAAAGTAGCGCAAAATATGATTTATGAATAGGCCATACCACTACGCCAAATGCCAGGACCCTTAATGATTAGGAGAGCTTAGGGAGTTAGAGGTTTAACATAAAGTCCTGAACTGGGTTCCCTACCCAGGATTTTTCTCATAGAAGTTAGCGGACCTTGTTACATAAAGGGGCTATGAAGGGGCAAGTAAAGTAGCGGTGGAGGTGGTTGTCTTCCAGCTCTGCACATTGCAAGCAGCTTTTATACTGGACAATGGGAAAATTTTTGATCCTCTGTCTTGTATGAGCAGTGTAAAACACGCCACATCATATTTGACATTTTTTTCTTAGAGAACAGGGTGGGTAACATCCTTCCAGAGCCCCTTAAGACCCCATTTCATGGCAGAGGGTAGGAGTTAAAGGAGGTGAGGCCGCATTGGGGGTCTGTCCAAAGGGTGGAGGTGGGAGATAATAATTTTACCATTGTGGAACAGGGTGTGAAGGTGGGGGCTGATTCCAGGGCCACTCCTTTTATAAAAGAAGGCGTGGTACACCCATATTCCTGTCCTCTTAAGCGCCAGGAGATCCTGGTTCCAGTAAAAACTCGATGAGGGCTTGAGGTGGTGGCCTTAAGGTTTGTTAGCCATTCCTCACAGCTTTTAGTGAGGTCAGTGGGAGCCTTAGAGAGGCCACTAAACCCTGGCGTAAGGCTGGAGCCCATTGTGGCTTTGGAGCCTGTTGAAGATTTAGCCTACTTCAGATGGGCTGGTTCTTCTGAGGAGATAAGTCGGAGTTTTGAGCGCCTATTGTATGGAGACAATAGACGAGATGGTGACAATAGTCAAGATGTAAACTCCTTGGAAATGACAGTCAAGGCTGTATTATTCTGTCGTTTACTTATACAATGGCTCGCTGCCCTGATCCTTCTGATCCTAAGTAATCTCTTGAATTAATACAAATAAAAAGTACAAGTACAAAAATCTTGTATTAAACTTCAACTTGTTATTCTAAAAAATTATTTTTTATTTTTATGAAATTAGAGATAATTTAAATGGTTCAATATTAACTACATCTCACCCATGATACCTCATTTCTCATTGGCACTTAGCCAGTGAAGCGCAATAAATATTTCTGAGGATCTACAATTTATGAGACTCTGTGGTAACTTTACATGGCCTCAGGGTCTTTGTCTAACTGACAATTAACTCAAGACAGCATTTCCTCTGACGCGTCTGAAAATAGCTAAACCAACTCTCCTCTCAAGAAAACGGTATCACATAACAAGGCGTTTCATACCACTAATTAATAATTAATGTGATTAAAAACTCAAACAACATCAAAAACTAGTTTCTGACATAGACTGACAAAGCCTAAGAGCACGGGTCATTAAGGCAACTATTATTAA
>JAKSZP010017759.1:0-41977 GCA_022478985.1 Massospora cicadina | reverse complement strand
ACCCCTTAGCTGAAATTGATCATTTAGAAAACAACGTACCAAGCACAGGATACAGCCCTGGATGGGGTCGCAAATGGGTGGAGGCTTTTGCTCAGTTAAACACCCTGATCCATAAACACCAACACTGAGTTGGAGTCCAATATAATGGCAAAAACATAAGAGACAGAGAAACTTGCTTGAGCTACTTTTTCCACCAATTTCACGCCAGGAAAAATATGATAACTTGTACACAGGTCTGTCAACTGGACAAATCCATAGCAGAAACACCTGAAGAAGCTGTGACTGAAGTGCACAGGTTTTATATGAAATTGTATAATGTCAGCCGGTCAAACCAGAAAAAATTGAAAAATTCCTTAGAAGTGCAAATATTATACTGTGGCCCAAAAAAACAATATAATCAACCTAATATCATTCGAGGAATAATGGGAAGTATTACGCAGTGCACTAAGAGGGAAATGCCCTGGACCCGATGGGATTCCCTATCTATTTTACATAAAATATCTTACTAACATCTCTAACATTCTTCTAGCTTCAATGAACAAGTGTATTATGGAAACATACCTCCTACTTGGAGGCAAAGAATCCTACACGGTCACTTTATTCAATAATTGAGACAGATTAGACTTATCCAACTGGCGCTTAATTTCCCTAACCAACACAGATACAAAAATTTTCACAAAAATATGGCTAAATGACTAGGAGAAATTGCAACTGATGCGATATCCCCATCACAATATGGATTTGTCCCAAGAAGATCCATATGGGATAACATCCACACAGTTGCAAATGTCTGCCAGTCCAAAACCTCTGGAGCACTTGTCTTTTTAGACCAACAAAAGGCATATGACAGGGTGAACTGGACCTATCTTAGGGCCTGCCTTCAAAAATTCAAGCTTCCAAAATAGATTCATAAACTGGGTAATGTTGTTTACAGAGTCTGCAACCATGGCTGTGCGTGGAGCAGGCTTCTTAACCAACCCAGTTATCCCACAGAGAGGACTAAAACAAGGAGACCCCTTAAGCCCTATACTCTACAACTTTAGCCTAGATACCCTAATCCAAAATACAAACACTCTGATCAAAGGAATCAACGTCAAGGGCCAACCACCAGTTAAAATGATGGCCTTTGCTGATGATTGTGTGGTGGCGTATCCAACAATAAGGACGCCTGCAGAATTGAGAAGATGATACAAGACTATTCAGCCATAAGTAACGCATCACTTAACACTGAGAAAACGGAAATTATACTCCTGGGAAAATATTGGACCCAGTGGATGCCATCTACCCAGGGCAACAAGATAATACAACATCAAGACTCCTGACCAGACATAGGAGGCGAAATTAGCAACAACCTCACTGAAACTTCCATTCATCACCAAGCCAATAGCTAATCCTGTTCGTCACTTGGAGTATGGTTAGAAGCAGGAGGTTACGCAAACTCCATGATGGAAAATCAACTTCTAGACAAAATAGCAAAACGCATTGCCTCCTTACATGGACACCAAAAATATTTAACAGGAAGGGTCATTGTAGCCAACTCCATGATTCTATCAATCATATGGTTCACGGCCCATGCAATCGCTTTCTCACCATCCTTCTTCAACACAATCCACGCCCTATTATAAGGATGGGTATAGTCCAACCACAACCCCCCTGTACGCCTCAAAACCTTATTAGGCTCTAGAAGGAATAGAGGTATGGGGCTTACTAATTACGTAGGGTAAGACCCATATACTAGGATCCTGGATAGCTCAGGTGACTAGCCCAGTTCTTCCAGATACACACACTGGGCCGGAACATCAAGATATAACTTCACATGTGCACTCCAATTATGAAAACCAAATCACCTGAACAAATTAATCAAATATCTGGCATCCCATCCCACAGCTGCAGGACCTTACGAGCACCCCTGCACATTTCAAACGAATACTCCTAGCCATGAAAAGAGCGACATGACGGATCCACATAAATGGGCAAATCAGTCACCAAGGACGCCCAAGGCTAACTCACAGACAGGAGATAAATGATCTAATAGTCACAGAAAATATAATAAGCAAAAGCCCAAGTACCATAGCCAGGATAGATTACCTGGACCATATGGCATACCCTACAACCTGGAGACTCAAAGAAGAGTATGGATGTACACACATCACCCTCTACTTTAACCCAGGATAAGAGCACATGTATGGAGGTGCATGAGGAGAGTATACCAAACAGCTGAACGGTCAAATGCCACTCACACCTCATGTACAATATGTGGTCAGTATCAAAGCCTAGCTCACCGTTTATAATTATGCCCAACATCAGTAGCTGTATGGAATGAGGCCATGAGCCTATTCCACAAGAAAACGGACATCCATTTAACCTAGCAAGGAACATGTTCGCTATAAACATGGACTCTCCTATCCACCCATCTCTCAGGGCGTTAATAGTAGCAATAGCACTATGGACGATACATACAATGGTACTGGAATCATTCACAGGAGCAGCGCCCACAATCTAAGAAGCCATCCATCGCTTCCACAGCCATATATTGGAACATTTCCAAGCATGGCTATTTGGACATATGACCCCCATAACAGAAGGACAATCAACACATGGTTCCCCATATGGTTCCTAGAGGTTGATCCTTTCCTTCACACATGCTGTATCCAAGAATAAGCCAGCATAACTCCCCTTCCATACCTTCCTAAACTTGGTGATCCTGGAGACAACAAGAGGTGCCTTGAACCCTCTGGGGTGTCTTTAGTTGTCAAGTTTCTTTAGTTCCTCACTATACTGGAAGTGCTTATCCCCTAGTTGACCTTCCCCAAATAAATATAACAATCACTAATGGTTTATATAGGAAATTTCTATGACCTTATGTCCCTCTGCGACAGGATCTTGAGGGGGCATTGTCAGAACTTATAAAGGTAAATGGCTTGAATTATCTACTCTAAAACCAGTTTCTTAATTATATTTAGCCATATTCTATCTTGGAAAAAAATTATTAAATAGAAGATGAAATCCTGGATAAACCACATTTTCATTATATTTTGTATCTGACAATAGGATTTTAATTGGACAGCATCAGTTATGGCAATAAAATGTCAAAAAATTGAATCATAAATCAACACAAATTGATGAGAATTATCCTAGCTACAAGGTACAAAGGAATTTCTTTGACATCGATTATTTGTAAAACCTATAGGTATTAAAAAATAGAATTTAAAGGTACTTAATTATTGACTAGGTCGTTTAGTTTTTTTATATTTTGACTTCCTATATGACTAAGATTAGTGGAACACCTAAAAATCCTTACTAGGACAGCTATAGCCCCAACTTTTAGATTAATATAAATTTATAAAATCTCATAATGTTCATTAGTCATTTTAATAGTCATAGTCCATTTAACTGTAAACTTTTTAACATATAAGAAGGGCCAAAAGTGTTTCACCATGAGAAGAACTTCTAGATAATCCTTCTCTGTGACATTGAAAAATCTCAGCCTTTGAAAGAATTTCTGTTATAGGACACCAGAAGGTCAATACCAGTTTCATCCAGCTGCAAGAGAATAGACTTATTGCTAGACTAGAGGCAAAACATAAAAAGGATGAATGTCTTCCCATAGTCCAGACTTCACAGATTGGTTCTTTTCATGAACTTTTATAATTTAAACTCAACTCTTTGTTCTACCCTTCATACAAAGAGGTTTTTGCAAGTAACCAAACAAGATATTTGGTGAGTTGAGCTAAATTGGTTAAGATTGATGGTAATATCCTGACATTTTTAGAATACCAGTATATATCTGAGACTCTTAGGTTCAGGCTCTTGAAATTCTTTTTATCTTAATATATAAGGGTTAAATTCATTCCCACAATATTATATGTCCTAAGAATTCCAATTTTTAAGAATAAGGTACATGTCACTGACATAAGTTTAATTTTCTTCTCAAAATCATTGAAAATTGGCATAGTTTGTTAATATAAACATTAAAATCTTTTGAGAACAACATTATTCTATCTAAATAAAACAATCACGCAGCTCAATTTGAGATCTTGCATAATATGGTCCGTCACTCATTGGAACGTGGCAGGTGCATGACATAATCCTGATGGGAACTGGGTAGTTTTAATTAATCCTTCTGTGCATATTAAGGCGCATTTTCTTGGTTTTCTGGTGATAGATCCATCATATAGTAACTAAAGTAAGGTCCATTTTGGAGAAAAATTGAGCTGCAGAGTTGGGCAAGAGCATTGTCAATTTTTGGAATTTAGCTGTTCTTATTCATGAGGAAGTTTAACTTTCTGCGATCCATAACTACTCTGTGACCAATAATTTTCTTAATAAGTAACATTAGGGATGACCATGGACTCTATGATGGCACAAGTAGGCCAACATCCAATAATTGTTTTAGCTTGGTCTTCACATATTGCTCCTCTACCTTTGAAATTCTGTATGGCTTCAGTTGTATAAGGTCTAATTTTCCTACGTCAATGCTTTATATCCAGTTCTTCCTAAGAACATAATTGTACCTGAAGTGGAGAAAATATTTTGATAATCTTCAAGAAGCTGATGCAACTTATTAAGTTCCTTTTATTTAATTTATCTGGTATCTAGACTTGAGGTATTGTTCAAATTCAATTGCCAGTGGGCATCCCAAATCAATTTAAGTTTTAATATAATATTTTGTCAATTTTTTAATTGTAATTAATTAATTAACTTTTACCAATCTCATGATGTTTCTTGACTACAATTTCATAAATTGTGAGGTTTCCAAGTAGTAACTCTATTGGCCACTGATAATCTGGGATGAGGACACTTGTTATTAATCTTGATTCAAATTGACTGTCTCTGTCAATGCTAGTGATGTGCAATAATTATCTCAGAGGTATTTACAGGATCTTATTGGTTGAAACCACTCTATGTTCACCTGAATTAATTTTAACTCTTTGATAGCATAAGATGGTATGCAATCTGCTTCATCTACTTAATTGAGGAGTTAGCATATTTCATTCATAAGTAGAAGAATGTAAAGTCAAAGCAGAAATAGTTTCTTGACCAGACAAGAGTATTCCTTCTTGCTGTACCTTTATTATCCAGAAAAAGGGGTTCTTATAATTGAGGAGAGAGATAACCTTCTTAGAAGTTAATGACTCCTTCATAATCATAAATTGCGTCCCAATGAATATGACATAATGTCTATTTTCCAAAGCAATCACAGGAACTGAAAAAACTAGTTTGCCAATTCTAATTGGCAAGGAAGAGTAAGCACCTCTAGCTTTGGTGTATCTGGACCTGCGGTGCTATAATATTAGATGTATTCAAGGTTCATGGCAAGCTTGATCTCCTTAATGATCCAGAATGAGATAAATTTAATTATGATCACATACTCAAGATAGACATTACTTGGAACTTCTAATAACCACTTCTACTTTGGTTATTGATCCTCTAAATTTTGGCGTTAAAGTTAGAACATCTCTAAATGAAACTTTGCATTGATCTTTCTTGCAGTCTCTGGATACTTCTTAATTTCCTCTAGACTGTGTATGCTTAATATGTGTTTTATCAAGAAGGAAAAAGTACTAGTCAGCACCATTGGCCATATCAGTTATTCTTGGACAAATGATAGCTTGGCTGAGGTAAGTGTCCTCTGGGATTTGGGCGTCATAAATATACTCAGTGTTCTAGAAAACCAGAATGGTAATCTTAGTGGCTGTACCTAAAATTTGATAGCCCGAATTTTTATACCCCCTGTAGAGTCACCACTAGAATGGTTCTTAATGCACATGAGGTGAGCAATTGACAATGTTTCAGTTTCAGGTACAGTAGGTTGGTCAAATTTGGAGGTACCTATCCCTAATATGACTGCCCTCTTTCCTGCTTGGTGAGGTCATGGTTCTTCATGAAGCCCTTGTCTTAAGAATATAGTTGTTCTTCTTAAAATAGTTAAACTTAAGCTTCTTCATTTTTTACTTGTTTTCCTCCACAGTATACACTCTGGGTTTTGTGGGACCCTTTCAGGTGGGCTTTGGCTTGTTTATATCAACCAAATTTAGAAAAAAATTTAATATCTAAGAAATAGTTGAAGATATAACTTACTGAAGAACATGCATGGCCAAGTCAAAATTACTATGAACCCACTAAAAACAGCAGTTACAGCATCATCCAGTGTAAGATTTTTGAGGTCATCAGAGCTTGAGCCTCAATATAGAAGCAAATTCGCAAATTTGGCTATTGTTTTGGTTTGGCGCAGCAAAAATTCATGGAAGCCTATTTCTTCATACTCAATATTTACTTAAAACAAAATCCCTAATAATTGTGTCTTTCATCTTATCCCAAGTATTCAGGTTGTCCATATGTGGTACATAAACTCCTGCACCATGCGACATAAACAAAACAAGATATTCTTAACATTTTAACAAGCTGTTGCATCTTTAATCGTGGCCTCATAGATGTAGAGAAAGGATGAAATACTTTCTTATCCAAGTGTAAACATGTCCTTGAAGTTAGGCTTGAAATTAGCGGCTTCTAAAAGTGTGACAATATGTACTCTCAAAGCATCTGGTTCAGTTAATTTAGTAAGTGTATTGCTCTGTTCAATATGTTGAGAGAGCCAGCAAAATTGATCTTATAATGGGTTTAGATGCTGTTCTATGTCTTCAATGGTAAGTCTTGGTGTGACATCCAGCAAGTTAATGCATCTTTTTGAGGACAGCTTTTCTATTCTCCAGGTTCTTAACATGGATGTTAAGAGCATTGTTTTGTTGAATAGTAAATCAGAAAGTTCAGAGAAGTTTGTTTTAGCTTCTAATACTCCAATGGGCCCAGTTCAAGTCTTCCTTCATCTCTTGGCATTCAGCACTTTATGGAGGTTGTAAATCTTGATTTTTAGTTCTTCCATGAGAGAGTTTCAACGCTGCTCAGCTTCATTGAGGTGAGGATAATCTTGTTGCGTCTTCTTGGCTATATGATTTTCTTTCTATCTTACTCTCTAATTTGTTGAGTCATTCAACAATTAAGTGAGTAGCCACCTGAGTTTCGTGAGATATCTGATCTTTCTCAACCCAGGTTAAACTGGTGATAGGGGTTTGTGACACTGACTGCTTTTCAGAAGTTTGATGAGCTTCAAGTCTGTCAATACATTTTAAAGCATTCTCTAATTAAGTTTTTTTGGCTGTGAACATGTTCTTCTACAATATGATGACTAGTAGAATATTGGGAAAACATTTCACCATGTGCTGCGGCATCTTTTCGTGAAGGTTTTGGAAAAAGTTTTGAGTAGTCTCTGGGGCTTGCATTAGACCCCACAATGTACTTCATGAGAAGTTCTCTAAAGCTTTATCAAAATAATTGATGACCCTGTAAAAATGGTTCCCAATTATTTATGGAGTTAAATTATGTAGGAACAATTTGCTTTATTTTTCTGCAAACATCCCCAATTTTTGCAATGCTAAATTGTATATCTGCTCATAGGCCACTCTTAACGCCCCTTATGTATTGATATGGTGATGGAGTTACTCAATAAAGATTCCTAATAGGTGCAAAATATGGTATAAGGCAAGGCTTATGAACCTCATGGTATATCTGGATAGGTTCACACTTTTGTTGTGTGTCTCTAGTGAGCATTCAATTTGTACAAATTCATGAAAGTCTATATGAAAGATGCCCTTTTTCAGATGTCTCTTTCTCCTAAATTTATAATTTTTCAAGTTAAGTCCCCTGACTACTTTATTTGGAAATCCAGGTCAGATATCATGATTTAGGAATTTTTACTTAATTTACTTGTACTTCTTTAAAATTGATTAATGATGGACTTCATATTTAATCCTCATCTTCACCATTTCCATTGTGCACCCAGAAGGTTACAATAGCAATAAAAAAATCTTCAAGGTGCTATCAACTAGATGCATGTATAATTAAGCTATGTCTGGGTCCCCTGCAGTGAGCACCAGACTATAGGGCTTTTGTTTTTGTAGCCTCAAAGATGCTAATCTCAATAATCCTGATAGTAAACATTTGCTAAAAGTCTAAGACTTTTGCAAGTATTTTATTTATTTATATAGGGTGACCAGTCTCGCTTAGGTCCCAACAAACATATTATCCATCCTATAGTAAAAGGGGAAAAGCTTTTATTTAAGTAATGCCACAAAATGTAGATTAACAATAAATGCTTAACTTTAATAGAAGAAATTAAATTGGGATATTTATATGCTATGTTAGACGATATAAACTTCATAAGAGAAAGAAACAGTTGATATTACTCAAGGATGACTATCTAAATGGAAGCTGTTTATTGAATACCACGTCCATGTTCATGTGTGCCCATGTATCATAAATCATATAGGTAGGTTATGCTTTTTAAATGTTTTACTTAAAAACTTTGTATAAATTAAGTTGATCTTTGGGATAATTCTGGTCTTATACCCTTTTAGGGTACTATTCAATTTTTAGCCTTGTAAGTTATTCAATGGGGGTTTCACTTTACATCTCAAGGGTATGTTACTTTGACTAATTAGCATTTTCTCCAAAGAAATTGTGGCCTAAGTCAGACATAGGGACTTTCTAGTATTTATTTAAATATTGTTACTGTTTGGGTTACCTGTAAAGTAAATTGAGGGGTTTGCTAGAATCTTTTGAGTAGCATTTACTTATATAGATTCTTGAAAGGCTTGTTTGATCATTATCTGCAGCAATACTCCTGATACCCTGATATCTGATACATGCTGCCACTTATTTTTTTCAAATTTCACAATCACTAATTTCTATTTTATAAGTCCCTTTTTTCTTTTCATGGTAAGATCTTTTTATTATGCTATAAACCCAATTCAACAACTGTTGAGATTTTTGTTCATATTCCCAGCCTTCTAGATTACCTGGTGTCGCTAGGAGAAAATTCCCTAAGGTGAAGTGAATCAGAAATTGGTTGGCCCAAGTTTTAGAGGAACTATTTTCAGTGGATTTTGTGATATTCACCTGGTCTTATCCATTGGGGATCAATCTGGATGAATACCTATTATCTCATTGGGTGGAGTGGCTGACAAAATAGGGGTATCTGATAGTGATTAACTATCAGGTGTACCAATTGGGATTGGTTGGGTTTCATCGCCAACTGATTGGGAATGAATAGTGAGTTGTGAGGCGAGTGATGCCACCTGCAACTAGTGAATCGATCAGTTGGTGAAGTGGCCTGCCATAATGGGTAATAAGTCCCATTACCTAAGCAGGTCACTAGCCAATTATGGCTGGTTTGCTTGGATAGAGAGGAAAATGTTAGGGATACGTTTTCTAACTCTTTCCATTTGAGGTTTCAAGGATGTCCAATGATGAAATCCTAGCCAGGATGGGGAAGACCATCGCTGCCAAGATGAGGATGGGTGATTCAATGGCAACGGCTGCCAATTCATTATAGAGGTGTCAATCGAGGGTTAGACAGCCAAATCCCCTACTATATAATTCCCTAGGATTCACTATAATAATAACACATTGAAAAAAGCATTAGTAAAACAATTTAGTGTATAGTTAGACTATCAGCATCCATTGTGACGTTCCATCTCAAGGATATTATTGCAGAAGGCAATAATTGGAAGACTCTTAGAGAGAAGAGTAGAGATCCAAGCGGGGATCTAGAAACAAAGGGAACCACAATCAGGGATAGCTGCCAACTGTGTGTTGGGCTGAAAGAGACTGTCACTAGGGTATCTGGATGAAGATCAGGTGGACAGGAATATAGGGAATGAATCCCTACAAGTACAACCTATTGAGTATTTAATCAGAAGTACTGGCTGAAGCGTTGGGCCTATTAATAGTTCAAATTCAACTAAGGATAATAGTCTCCATACTATTATCAGATAATACATTCTATACAACGCGAAGTGCATGAGGAAATTGAACCTGTGCATTAAATAGGTTACTGGGTTGCTAGCTAGTAATTAACCACTTAAGTAAATTTTTACAGCAACTCTTATGCAAGTCCTTTTTTCGAAATTTTCTTAGAATCATTTTTTAACAATCTTAAGAACTTTCTCTGAATGTTTTTATTGCCAGACCATTGCAGGTAAAGCAAGTCTGATTTTAAAATTTTCTTAGAAGTTTTAGTGCTTAACTGGGTGCAGACAATAATGGCTTTCCCCATCACATCTTCCAACTCAGATTATTATAAAATTTATAATATTACCCATCTTTATAAATTGCAACCCCAATAATCAGTAACCTGATGTGAAAGGGGGCTTGCACTGTGTTGTAAAGATATTGATCTTAAGTGCTTCCCTGTATAGTGACATAAAGCTAATCTGATACTTAGGTGTTTTGGCATTACATGTGACAAAAGGTAAGAAACACTCAGAAAATGTTGCCTCACATTCTTAATAGAACAAAAAAATATATCTTCCAATAATAGAGACCACTTGATAAACTCTCTATACCAAAGTACTTAGTTAAGGATAAAAAATGGGAATTTTATAGGTGACAAGTGATAATCAAATGCCAACCTTCATATGTGATAAATAGAATTTATTTCTACATTTCATCCCTACAAGTAAAATATACAAAGTTTTCACATTGGCATCATTTGCCAGAAAGAAAATATTTTGCTTCTCTTTTAACTGCAGGTCAAACTTAGGATTATCATAGAAGATTTAATTTGAATAGCAGGGCAATCTTGCCTGACTTACAAAGTTACTAAATCATTGACAATGGTTTCCAGAAAGTAGTAATAGTAGTTCTGATTGTTGACTTATATCATTTGATATACTATTCTGTAAAAACTTTCTTAATGATGTCCAAAAGATGAGGATGCACCTGCAATTTTTGACATTGTTAAAATTTGGCAGAAAACATGCTCATTTTTAGAAGCTTATGATTATTGAAATAGCTATAATATAACAATCAAATTGTTTTATTTAACCAAGGCAAGCCAACCAGGGGATGGAAAATACCAAAACAGAAACTCCAAAACTAAACCAACCAAAAAACATGAACTGGCCGCCTTTATTGAGCAGTGGGAAACACAAAAGAAATGAGAAAACAACCTACCAGGTGGCAAAGCGGCGAGCCTCTTATCCCACCATGGCGGAGGGGAAGGGGGGATAAGAGGGATCATCATCAGGCTCAGCATTGCAGAGGCGAATTAATGCTGAGAGCAAAGGAGTTGGGGATCCATGGGATGAGGGTCAAGGTGAAGTTGATAGTTGTTGAGATCAACAATTTGGGCCTGGATCAAAGCCTCTATGAGCTTGGCAACATGGTGTTTAGCTTTGATTCAGGTGTCAGGAAGTTGGGCTAATTTCTCAATATTGGCTCTGGTGATATGTGTAAGTGAGGAGAAATCTGCCAGTTCAGCATCATGTTTGATAGCGGAGATGACGGTTTCATAGAGGCATGTAATTTCTCTTTTGCAATATGAGGGAGATTGGGGAAAAAGGGAGGGTGCAGCCCTTTTAAATTCTGCGACAGATTTTGCATTGGTTCTGTGAAGTTGGCTATTTTTGAGTGAGGCAACCGCAGCCTCAGCAAGCTGGTGGTCGTTTTGGAAAGGGGTAACATGGGGTTTGGGGACAAATTGGTTGTTTAGGGCTGAAGCATCAAAGTCCAAGTTCAGATATGGCTCTAAATCAATTGGATAACCTGATGGTGTGACAATTTCACCAGATTTAGTCACTTCATCCGATAAGTTCCAGGATTTTGGTTGACTTGGGAAGGTTTAGAGGTAGGTGTCTGTGGTTGGGTAAGTTTTGGGGAGGGAGATTTTTTTTGGATTAAACATAGGTTCAAACATGCTCCTGATTAGTTTACATGGGTTTGAATTGGCCAGCTTTGATTTTGGCCAGCTTGGATTTGGATTGCTCAATTTTGTTGCTGATTCATCGTGCACACTACCTGGGAGGTGAGGGCAGCCAAAATCCCCTATTGAACGCTGTTGGTGTGGCCTCATGGGTATAGTTGGCCATGTTTGCAGGGTTTTAATTGTATTGACATGTTTTTTTGTGTGGTTCAACTCATGACAGAGTAACAAATTGTGTGACCATTGTTGATGCAAGCCCAAAAGAAATGGTCAAGTGTGGTTGGGATTTAGGCACGCGGTGGTATGTGCTGAGCATGTTCAGCTGGTGGGGGTAATGGTGGCCATTGCTTAAGGTGACATGAGGTGCTCAGCACCACTGTGACAATTAATTGGAGGATGGGGTTTTTGCCATAAGTGGACAGCCCTGACATCAGCTAATCACAAAGTGTTTGAGGGAGAAGGTGTGAAGGGAGATCTGCAAAGGTCATCACAAGTGTGGTATCATCTAGGAGACATGTTTGGGTTGGTGGTAATGGGGGTGTTTTTGTATATTAAAACATAGCTTCTGCAGTGGCAGCCTTTTTTGGTGGGAAAGCCGATGTCAAAATAGCCATATAAGGACGGAATTTTATAAATCCTGCCGGTGCAAAGGTGGCAGTTGCTAGCTCAAGTATTGCTTTGTTGGCATATGGGAATAGGCGTCCATACTCAACATGGAGGCAAAAGCAGATAGTGTATTGAGGTAGGGCTAAGGGATGGGGAAAGTTGAGTGGAATCGTTCCAGGTGGAGTGCTAAGTCCCTTGAAGGGACATAGTAACCAACATATTTGGCGGACTGGATGAGCCAGTCCAAATGCATTTGCCTGCTAGGTGGTAAATGCTAGCGGGTAGAGCCCCGCTGCCCCACACTGGAGCAGCAGGCGGTGGATCTGAGGACATAAATTGGACAATTGATGCAGTGATGTGGTGATGTGGTGGAAAATTGACTGTTTTTTCAAAATTGCTCAAAAGGATGTCAAGTGGAAAGAAAAACCTATAACAAATAAAATTATTTATTTGGGGAAGGTCGACCAGGGAACAAGCACTTCTGATATAGTGAGGGAACTAATGAAATTTGACAATTAAAGACACCCCAGAGGGTTCAAGGCCCCTCTTGTTGTCTCCAGGATCACCAAGATTAGGATGGTAGGGAAGGGGAGTTATGCTGGCTTATTCTTGGATGCAGCATGTGTGAAGGAAAGGATCAACCTCTAGGAACCATATGGGGAACCATGTGTTGATTGTCCTTCTGTTATGAGGGTTCATATGTCCAAACAGCCATGCTTGAGAAATGTTCCAATATATGGCTGTGGAAGCGATGGATGGCTTCTTGGATTGTGGGCGCTGCTCTTAGGAATGATCTCAGTACCATTGTATGTATCGTCCATAGTGCTATTGCTACTATTAACGCCCTGAGAGATGGGTGGATAGAGAGTCCATGTTTATAGCGAACATGTTTCTTACTAGGCTAAATGGATGTCCGTTTTCTTGGCGAAATAGGCGCATGGCCTCTTTCCATACAGCCACTGATGTTGGGCATTGTTATAAACGGTGAGCTAGGCTTTGATACTGACCACATATTGTACATGAGGTGTGAGTGGCATTTGACCGTTCAGCTGTTTGGTATACTCTCCTCATGCACCTCCATACATGTGCTCTTATCCTGGGTTAAAGTAGAGGGTGATGTGTGTATATCCATACTCTTCTTTGAGTCTCCAGGTTGTAGGGTATGCCATATGGTCCAGGTAATCTATCCTGGCTATGGTACTTGGGCTTTTGTTTATTATATTGTCTGTGACTATTTGGGCATTGATTTCCTGTCTATGGGATAGCCTTAGGCGTCCTCAGTGACTGGTTTGGTCATTTATGTGGATCCGCCATGTCGCTCTTCTCATGGCTAGGAGTAATTGTTTGAAATGTGCAGGAGTGCCGTGTGGGCCTGCAGCTGTAGGATGGGATTCCAGAAACTTGATTAATGTGTTCAGATGCTCTGGTTTTCATAATTGGAGTGCCCGTGTGAAGTTAAATCTTGCTGTTCTAGCCCATTGTGTTTTGGAAGATCTGGGCTAGTCACCTGAGCTATTCAAAATCCTAGTATATGGGTCGCTTACCCTACATAATTAGTAAGCCTTATACCCCCATTCCTTCTAGAGCCTAATAGGGTTTTGAGGCGTACAGGGGGTTGTGTTGGACCATAGCTATCCTTGTAATAGGGCGTGAATTGTTTTGAAAAGGATGGTGAGAAAGCGATTGCATGGGCCGTGAACCATATGATTGATAGAATCATAGAGTTGGCTACCGTGACCCTTTCTGTTAAATATTTTTGGTGTCCATGTAAGGAGGTAATGCGTTTTGTTATTTTGTATAGAAGTTGATTTTTCATCATGGAGTTGGCGTAACCTCCTGCTTATAACCATACTCCAAGTGACGAACAGGATTAGCTATTGGCTTGGTGATGAATGGAAGTTTCAGAGAGGTCATTGCTAATTTTCGCCTCCTATGTCTGGTCAGGAGTCTTGATGTTGTACTAGCTTGTTGGCCTATGTAGATAGCATCCACTGGGTCTGATATTTTCCCAGGAGTATAATTTCCGTTTTCTCAGTGTTAAGTGATACGTTACTTATGGCTGAATAGTCTTTTACAATCTTCTCAATTCTACAAGCGTCCTGATTGTTGGATATTCCCACTACACAATCATCAGCAAAGGCCATCGTTTTGACTGGTGTTTGGCCCTTAACGTTGATTCCTTTGATCAGAGTGTTTGTATTTTGGATTAGGGTATCTAGGCTAAAGTTGTAGAGTATAGGGCTTAAGGGGTCTCCTTGTTTTAGTCCTCTCTGTGGGATAACTGGGTTGGTTAAGAAGCCTGCTCCCTGCACAGCCATGGTTGCAGACTCTGTAAACAACATTACCCAGTTTATGAATCTATTTGGAAGCTTGAATTTTTAAAGACAGGCCCTAAGATAGGTCCAGTTCACCCTGTCATATGCCTTTTGTTGGTCTAAAAGACAAGTGCTCCAGAGGTTTTGGACTGGCAGACATTTGCAACTGTGTGGATGTTATTCCAGATGGATCTTCTTGGGACAAATCAATATTGTGATGGGGATATCGCATCAATTGCAATTACTCTTAGTCATTTAGCCATATTTTTGTAAAAAATTTTGTATCTGTGTTAGTTAGGGAAATTGGGCGCCAGTTGGATAGGTCTAATCTGTCTCCTTTCTTGAATAAAGTGACCGTGTAGGCTTCTTTGCCTCCAGGTAAGAGGCATGTTTCCATAATACACTTGTTCATTGAAGCTAGAAGAATGTTAGAGATGTTAGTAAAAATTTTATGTAAAATAGATAGGGAATCCCATCAGATCCAGGGCATCTCCCTCTTGGTGCACCGCATACTACTTCCCATAATTCCTCATGAGATATTATATTAATTAAATTGTTATTTTGAACTGCAGTATCAATATGTGCGCTTTTAAGGAATTTTTCGATTTTTTCTGTTTTGACTAGCTCAGATTTATACAATTTTGTGTAAAACCTGTGCACTTTGGTCGCGACTTCTTTGGGTGTTTCTGCTATGGATTTGTCTGGTCGACAGACCTGTGTACAAGCTATCATATTTTTCCTGGCGTGAAATTGGTGGAAAAAGTAGCTCAAGAAAGTTTCTCCGTCTCTTATGTTTTTGTCTTTATATTGGACTTCAACTCGGTGTTGGTGTTTGTGGATCAGGGTGTTTAGCTGAGCAGAAACCTCTATCCATTTGCAACCCCATCCTTAGCTGTATCCCATTCTTGGTACATTGTTTTCTAGATGGTCAATTTCAGCCAATGTGTGTTTGATAATGGCTGAAACTGCCCTGTGTCTTCTATATGATGTATGTTTAATTTGTTGGGTTATTGATTTTTTGAAGTTTTCTCAGGTAGTTAGTGGGTCCAAGCAAAAGGATGTTTAAAAAATCCTGGGTTGAGGATATTTCCTCCATCCAGGATTGAAATTCTGAGTCAGCTAAACTTTCTGATATTCTTCACCATCTGGGTGCTTGGGTACTTGGTTCCGCCAGTTTGTAAGATACCAAAACAATCTGATGGTTGGAGAATTTGATTTTTGCAGTTTTAAATTTTTGAATTTAAGACAGAAAATTAATTGGTGCAAGTATTAGGTCTATCATTGATATAGAGACAAGTGTGCCATTGTGTACATGTGGGCGTGTCATGTTTTGTAGCAGGGATTGCCTTTTTGGCAGTGGATCATATAGTCCCAAGGTGGCCTTTAGTACATGAAATTCTACTTGCCCTTGTGGTATCTCCGTTGTGTATGGCCATTGGTCCATCTCTGGGTTAATCCAGCAGTTCATGTTTTTAATGACAAAAGTGTTTGCTGGTAGATTTAGTTGTGTTAGGGCTGTAAAAATTCTCTTTGGTCCTGTGCACTGTTTGGGGTGTACGCACTGGTGATTGTGTGCACTTCAGTGTGCCATGAGAATGTTTCAGCGAGTATGCGGCCATCCAGGAACAGATTTTTATTATTAAATTTAAATTTTTAGTTTTCATGTACTATCACCCCTAGTGGAGTGACCAAAACAATATTGTTGGGAGGAGCATTTTTTCCTATGCCTCCTCCTCTCCCTGTGGACAGTGGGTTTCCTGCACCGCCAGGATATCCACAGGTGGGTTTTGTAGGAGACTTAACTTCTTGGCCCAGGACATTAAGGCCTTGAGTCCTGCTATGTTCAGCATCCCTATCTCTACTGAAACTCCCGATGCGCCTCAGGAGCGGTTAGCAAGGCCTCCTGGCCCTACTCCCTCACTCACATTGCTCTCCACTGCACCTCTGCTGCAGAGAGCATAACCATGAGTAGGAGTTGGGGTGTATTCTGCCCCTTTCATCACCGCAATTTTAGCTCCTCTCTTGGCTTTGCTTGGTTTCAAAATGTTATTGTGGTGCACTTGTAGATTTTTATTAGCCACATTATATTCTTGCGCATTCCATTGTTGATTTTCCTTCCCGATTGGGCTAAATTCCACAATTTTGGGGTGCGCTGAACCCCAATTTTGCTGCATTCATTTCTGAATTGGGTTCCACCAAATTTGAACTGGTTGGATTGGGTGTATTGTTTTCCGCAGGATCTGATTGGTTCATGGACCTGAATTCCTCCATGTCTTCCTGGATCTGCTCCGGCGATATGGTTGATTCTTCCAAGGCTTTGCCTTGGCCGCGGCCAACTTGTGAGCATGTTTGGTCATTTTTCATTTTTTTGGGGAAATATGGTCTCTTATTGTATATTGCCTGTGTTCTGACCAGTTAAAGGCTTGTGTAGTATCTGTGTTTTTGGCGTACTCTGAGTCATCTTCACCCATTTCCTCCTCACAGAATTACATTTCTCTCAGGCCTTCTTTGATGGGCAAGCATGAATCTTGTGCCCAAAGGCCTGGCAGTGGTTGCAAATGGGGGTGCGCTTTCCACTTTTGCACAGAACAGCTGGGATTTTTTATCATCAATTGTGAAGGATGCAATGTGGGGGATTTTTTTAATGTCCTCTACTACATCCTAGTTTGGTGAAATAATAGCTATTGCCTTCCTCATGATAAGGGTCAGAATCAGCTGAAATCGTTGCATTTCAAATTGTTTAATTTCTCCTAGGCTTCCAAGCCTTCTTGGAGATGTCTTTTGACTGCTTTCGCGCCAGTGTAGTTGGAAGACAATTAAAAATGATGAAAATGTCTTTGGATTCTGTCCAATGGGTGCGTTTGGTCAGGACCAATTGCTGTCCATCGGGATGGTTGAGTACCACTCTGACCTTCACTGCTTCATTCACTTCTTCTGCGGTTTCAAACCCAAGATCTACCCAACCTCTGCGGATAGTATGGGTTGTTAGGCACACCGCATGTGGGAAAAAATTTTGTTGGGATTCGCCAAACTTTTCCCACATTGTTGGTTTTTCAATGCCCAGGAAAACTCAGATCCCATGTTCCACTGATGACAGTGGTTGCAATTGGGATACTTCCAAGTAGCTGCAATATTTTAATAAAAAATTGACAAATCCCGCAGGATGCACAACCTCAGGTTTTTTATTTTTGCTTAGATTTTCATTTGTACCTGTGCGCTTGGTACCTTTGGGCAGTGCAGGTCTGGGTCCACTGCCCTTTACCACATTTGCCTAGCTCTTTACCTTATTTTATTCGCCTGGTATTGATTATCAAATTACGCTGTTTTTTTAAATCAAATTACTAAAAGTGATAGTAATCAGAAAGAAAAGTCCATAACAATGATATTAATACTGTCAAAAATTTATACCAATGTCCAAAGCTATGGTGGATATGCTCAAAATTTTGGGCATTCAATTGTTACTGGAGATTAAGCTCAAGACAATATAAAAATATAAAATATAAAATTCAGCTATTGAGTGATTAAACTCAATTGCTCAATAAACAAATTGGCCAAATTTTGCATTATTTTTTGAATTCATAATATGGTCAATTTTAAAATCTCACCTAAAAAGAGGATGCATCACCAAGGAGAGCGCTGATGTCAAGATTTCAAGATGCTCACAGCATTCAGCTTCATTGAATAATATTATTGCAAAGTATCTTCATTTGTTGCAATAAAAATCATCTTTCCACTTGGCATAACTTTACAAGCAAATTATATAAAAAAGTCAATCTCAATTGCCCACCTTAGTTTCACTCTGATGTCCTCATATTTCCCACCAGCTGCACCAGTGTGAGGTAGTGGCAAAACTCCCCCCGCCATTTTCCATCTGACAGGAAAACGTGCTCAGACTGGCTCGCCCAGTCATACCAAACCCCTGGGATGATTTA
This sequence comes from Massospora cicadina, assembly GCA_022478985.1. Lineage (NCBI taxonomy): Eukaryota > Fungi > Entomophthoromycota > Entomophthoromycetes > Entomophthorales > Entomophthoraceae > Massospora > Massospora cicadina. The sequence continues at coordinate 23,363 of JAKSZP010017759.1, read as the reverse complement.
TTTCTCCCAAGTATCCTGACGCCCACCTTGCTCATACCCAAGTGGTGCCTCGTTGCCCCCCTTGAGCTCCCCTGGAGCAACATGCATCTTGGCCTTAGGGTCAATTATAAGAAACTTTTCCCTTACCATGACCAAGCATTATTGAAATGGCTCAGGTGGTGATTATTTCACCAGTTTTATTGACTTCCACCTCTATAAGTGGTATTTTAATCTCAGCAGCACCTGTGAAGCCAACGCCGCCACTGTGGCAACTGTGCCCCTGGTTTTCCAGGGTACCCCTCTCCCCACAATTTGGACCCAGCTCCCAGCAGATACCACTTTGGTGGTTCAGTTCGCTGGTTTGCCCACCAACCTTCCCACTGAGGTGCTCCACCAGGAGCTGATGGAAGGTTTGGCAGCCTATGGCTTCAACCCCATCTTGCAATTTGTGATCCCAAATGGTGCCACACGCCTCACTGAACCTCAGGCGTATGCCACAATCATCCCTGAATTAAATAAAATTGCCTTGATGATTCCCCCTCATACCATTATCCCCTCTGCCCCTGACCATCTGTTATGGGCCCATGTTGAACGCGGGCGGATGATCTGTCCATCCTGTTTTGAGTTGGACCACTTGAAATGCAAGTGCCCATCCATAGATGATTTTGACAAAGTTGATTTTTTCATCTGCTGTCCTCCAATCCGCCGCCCACCCCATGCCAGCTTCAGCATGGGGTAAGATACTACATCCCCCTCCCCCAAAGCCTGATGCTGCAGCTGCACCTGCAGCCACCAATCAGCCTCCTCCTCGCCCCAGTGCCACAAATGCTCCCTCCAATCAAGCACTGGTTTGGACCCAGTTAAATCCCATAATTCCTCCAAAAAATCAACAAAACCTTAACCATAAACCGATTCCCCAATTCAACTCAACCAGAACCCATGGGAGTTATTGGCTAAAATTGACAAATCAGCTTTTCTCATTGAAGAATCATCTCTGAAAATAAAGTGGTTTGCTAATGCAGAATGGGATGCCAAATTCCCCCTCGTTTATATGCCACACAGCCAAATGCAAATCATTCTATAGTGACCACCAGCTTGCAGTAGAAGCAGCTGCCACACCAGATTGTCATCTCCTCCACAAAGCTGTCGCCAAATCAGTGGTGATGCTCACATGAGGTATTCCTGCTCCTGTTATCCCCTCAAATCTCACCCTAAAAAGTAAAATTACAATGACTTAATTGCACAAAAATGTTGATGACACTATCCAGAACGTGGTAACTGTAGCACGGAATCCTAAAGCTAAGATCCCTGAACACATATTGCCACGTTCATTAAACTACCAGATTCCCGCATTAAATCCAAAAAAAACTTTAGTCAAATATATCACTACCATTTTCATAGCTGGCAATTTCCATGAAATACCAATCATTAGTGATATTGAACCACATGCTGCAGATGCCCCAACGCCCTTACTGTCTGCCTTGACATGCACTCTACTCTGGGATGAGTAAGCTGCTGCCAAAGATGAGCCCCCAATCCCCCCTCACCTCCTGCCATGTAGGGATAAGCAGTCTCCGCTGCCCATCAGGTTGGTTGTTTTGTTTGGTGTGTTTCATTCAATCCGCTCACTTGGGAGTTTTATCTTAATCAATTAACTACGTAAGTTTTAGTTTTAGTTTTTAGTTTTGGTAATGTCCATCCCCTGGTCGGCTTACCTCAGTTAAATAAATATCTGCATATCTTCTGGGAGTAACTTACCTTACTGGATGTGGGAGTTATCATTTTATATGATAAGTAACGTTTGATATAAATCCTTAACAAACACTAACTAATCCACAGGGATTTAATTTCATCAGATTAACAATGTTTTGTCAGGAAGATCCCCAACAAATAACAATTTGTTTTCTTATTGACTTAAACATTAATAATTTAGTAATCTTTTATGAGGTGATCAGAGTTTGTGGCCAACAAATTAAGGGTTTATTGTAGTTGCTGGGCGTTACAACTCTTTAGTTAACAGCAACTTGCAAATTATCCTAAAAAAGCAATGTAACCTGCTATCAATGGGTAATTCTCACAACATAAGCAGGTTGCTAGCTTTATGAGGTAAACTGCTGTGGTTGGATGAGGGCGTTGGGACATTCTACCTCCAAATACAACTCATGGCGGATTATAATCCAGTCAGCGGTGGATACCAACTGGGTGGATGGATGAGCAAATGCCACATTCATTGCTGGTGTGATTAGTGGAGATCTAATTCATTAGAAAAGGTTGCCATTCCATTTGGGTGCCAACAGAAATGTTAGCGCTGAATTTTCTTATATATTCCCTTGATTTTAAATAAATAGACCAGAATAAATATAGTCACATAGATATCTAGATTGTTATACATTTTGGTATTTTTGCTCTAGTGATTAGATTTGAAAAATAGTTACATTTTATCCAGATAATACTTACAAGTTATTAAAGGGCTCTTGCGTTAAGAGAGGAAGGGAGAAGTTCCCTTAGAACCGCTGAACCTAATGCTAGTAGGTTATGTTCCATTTTCAAGTTCCATTGTAAGGAAGGGTAAAGTTCCCTTAATCCATAAGTTGCAACTCTAAAGGAAGAGTTGAAGGGATAGTATTTCCCTTGTTGTCTGTAAAAATTCAAGTACCTTCAAGGATTAGGGGGAAGAGCGCCAGCACCTGTCTAGCGGTGGAGGTAATTCTCAATTTAGTTGTTAAGTTTCAAGTAGGACGATATTCTTCATACTATTGTCAACCCATTTATTTTGTATCAATTATCTATTCAATGCAAACATTTAACCTATTCAGTAAATGTAAAGAGTTTACACTTGGTGCTCACTACAGGGGTAGTTGAGTTTCAGGCCAAAGTTCATAGAGGAAAGTATCATCAGAATGTTATACAAGAATGAACTTTAGAAGCTGTTGGCGGAAATTGTAAACCACTAACAAGAATGCGTTGAACTTGACGTCACAAGCTGATCTAGCAAATTTGATGAGTGAGTTAAAAAAGCTGATGATGAAGTAGAAAAAGCTGCTAAGGTCAATAATGTTCTTTATGGGAAGGTCACCTCATTGAAACAGAATGAGACCAAACTATTAAAAGACTTACCAATCCAGAAGAATTTGCAAGCAAAACGGATAGAAAACGCTTTGCTGAATTTATAGGACGTAGCTCAGATCTTAAAATGCGTAAAAGAAGTCAAAAATCATAAGTGTTATTGCGCCTGGATGTAGGCAAATGAAGACAACAATAAGATGCGTGAAATTACAGCTGGGAAAGTACAACCCCAAGAAATATACCTGGAGCTTTCACTGTAATTTCAGAGATGATTCCCCAAAGATACGCCTATTATTAGTCAGGTTGTCAAGTAAGAAATCTCCTGCCACAGTAGCAATGAAAGAATTTCAAGATACACTGATTACTTATATTTTGTTGGGATAACGCATAACAATTTTTCCGCATATTTGAAATGACAATGTTAATATATGAGGGCTGACAAAAAGCACTAAACATGATGAACTGCTTGGACACTGGATGTCACAATCTGGTGTTACTCCATCTCATAGGGGACAATTGGACATACCGCGACGCTAAAGAAGCAATTATGACTAAGTTTGGTAGTCCTGCACAGAGGGTTAGCCATAAACAGGAGTTTATGGGTGTTTCAGATTTTGCAATCTTCTATATCAGGGCTCCGCCAGTGTTCCAGGCCAAACAGTGTGAAGATTGTTTGACCCTTGATGTTTCACCTTCATAGGCGTACCAACCCCCTACAAGTCCACATCCAAACCACCAGCCCATAAGACCAACAACTTCGCCTTAGCTCCATTAGCCCCTCTTGGGAGTGCACTGGTGGTCCTCAGCCCCCTTCCTGAGAGGCCCAACCTTTTGCTCCTTCTCCCTCGTGAGAAATCAGCCCCCCTTGGATTTGTTTTGTCAAGTCCTTCCCCCATTCTGAGAAGCCATGGCTCCCACGCTACACCACCCTCATGGCTGATGGCCATCAGCCCCTCATTGTTGGTAACTAGTTGGCCAGGTTCCCGTTGGGGGTTTCTTGTAGGGCTGAGGTATGGGAGCTGGCAGCATTGGCCACTCCAGACGCATCACCCCTCACCTTCCTCTAGAATCTTGTTCCATCTTACCTTAATCTAGCAGACTAAGTACTAGCAACTAATAAAAGATGGGCGAAAGAGAGATCTTTTTGGGAGGGAATGTCAACTATTTATACTGTGACTACTGAACCTATTCAAAGCCCCTCGGCAATCCCAGCTGGTTTCTCATCCAATAGTTATTTATGCAGAACTGATTCCCTCCTAAGTCATCCTTCCTAAACACAGAATATCATTCTGATTTATTTTGCCATGAGTCGCTAATTAGTCATATATATAAACTTCTATTAAACATGATCAAATATCCTCAGCATTAGTCACTGGTACTAAGAATTGTAGTTGGCAAAATCATCCTCACTTGCTCTGATATTGGGAACCTTGGCTTTCTTCCAATAAAACTCCTTAATGACTAGATGATTGATATCCAGCGTCAAACTGAGATTCCGCTAAACACAAACAATTAGTAATTATATAACTAATAGCCTTATCTTTAGTCACCAGTGTTAATTTTTGAATAACATTAACTTATCAAAGATCATCCCCAATACTTTAAGAGATTCAACCCACCTGAATGGGGGCATTAATCGGCATATATTAATAAAATAATGAACTAGGCAATTAGTTGGCAATAACGCCTGACTAACTGAAATCACTATTTATGATATTATTGAAAGAATCCATCTTATAAATTTTCTGACAGTGGGAATTCAACTCAAGATGGATAAAACATTAGTCACCTTTGCTGATTGATTTTACCAAGAAGCACAAATCCTGGAACGAGAGAAAGTATTATCAGATTCTAGTTTGCGTATAGCAATGCAGCTGGCGCTTCAGCACTACATAATCTGCACTGAACCATGGTTTTAACGCTGACAATCAGATTTCCACATCACAAATGGTAGTATATAAAAAAGTTAGTCTTGAAATTTGGCGCGCCTAATTGATTTTATGAAGAAATTCTGAATGATGGGGATCGTACTTTGGTGGAATTTGAAGATGAGAATATGGGAAAGATTGCCAATCAGTTGAATTTAGCTTTATAAAGGGTAGAAACCAATATATCAAAATTGACAGGTAAATTGAAGAACCACTGTCAGAAATTAAATGCAACTGGACTTTTTGCCACCCAAAGTTAGGGGAATTATCCAAGAGGAAAAGTGATTCTTGTTTTGCCTCAAGAGAAGAAAATTTTATAATATTTTATAAAGATCTAGCAATCTAGATGCGGAACAATCAAGATCTGCAGAAATACCTGTTATGCCTGATATCTTCCTAGATAAAGTAGATACTACAGGACTTGTAGAGAACCTAGGAGAGGATCTACTGTATCGAGATTCAACGTCAAATATCAATGCTGTTATATGAGCAAAATCTTAAATTAAAGATGTTGATCCAGAAATAATAATGAAAGTGACATAAAACGCCAAGTACAAAAAAGTCAACTCAAGTTGAATTTTATGAAACTAACATTGCTTTATCAATCTGTGCAATTAAGGGATCATTCCAGATCTTTTAGTAGGTTTAATTTGAACGTTTGTGGAAAATAGTACCAATGTCCAATTTACAGAGAAAAAATGATTAATATGCTAAAAAGGAGCTGGAGTTTGGTTGTAGTATCGCATATCTATGATACCAGAAGCAATCAAGTGTCAGCTTTCAATATATAAATTTAGATTAGGACATGTCAAAATTAGTGACAAGTCTGGAATGAATGCCCACTGGATGGGACAATTTGAAATTGTCGCTAAGTCAGCAAGAGAAGACCTGTACATTTAGAAAGATTTATATTGGTTGTATAGTGAACTGGGCCATAACAAATAAGAGAATTATTGGATTTATGAAAAAGATTATTGCAATGTTCCCATGGGGCCTTTGAACCTACTACTAATAGTTTAAGTTCTATTGTGCTGGTCAAGTCTTAATAGGGGTCCTTGAACCATAATTGCTAATTTAGTCTCTAAGGGAACCTCTGAAACATATTAGCTGGTTAAGTTCAAAAAGGGACCTCTGAAGCATAAATTGTTGGGTAAGTTTCAAATTGCCTTCTGAGCCTACTGATAATAGGTTAAGTGCCATTGTAAAAAAAGATATATATAAGTGAAAAATTATATGAAAAAATATATTACACTGAGAAGATTATTTTTATAAAATATGATAAATCAAACAATTATATAATATCAAATTTTTACTGTGATCAATAGCATCTGGCAGTGTACTCGCCTTTCACTGTCATGCAGGGAGAAGGTGGATAAATTACAATTGATCAAAATAGATTGTGACCGTTGGCAGGATTAGCTCATGTTAAAGCTGGGTCCATCTTAAAAAGGCGTATGAAAGAAGAGTCAGAAGATCCACTCTGATCAAAAATGGATATCCCAGCCTGGGGGAACATAAGAACCATGGAATCAGTGAAGCTGATTGAAAATATCCTTATATGGCGTGGAGACATAAAATATTAACCTGAGGTAATATAGGCTTTTCAGAACATATTGTTGCAAGACTGACTGAAATAGACCTGGTATGAAATAGGGCCATAGAAACCACACTTGAGTGAGGTGGCAAAGAGTAAGAAAAGGAGAAGAGGAACTGTGTTGATGAGAATAGCATAAGAAGATGTGTCAAGTGAGGACAAGACATAGATCCCCTTAAATTGTATATAACTATGATGGCCAAATTATGACCACGGCCTGATGCAGCATCCATTCCAAAGTTTCTATCTTTAGCTGAATAATGTGGTCAAGCGGGGATGTATCAGAATTTCGCTATGCCCACATCATCCAGCTTCAATATATTATTATATGATATCTGCTTAACCGTTGAGAATGACTTACTATTAGTGGATGTGGGATTTATCATTTTATATGAGAACTAATAACTGATGTAATTTAAATTTATTGCGAGGAAGGCTGACCAGGGGACGGATACTTCTGAATTTTGACCCAAAAGAAACAATAGTTTAGTAACAGGGAAGGCACCCCAGAGAAGCGATGCTATCTCTTGTTGCCAGCGGGAACGCCACTATGGGGAGGGGAGGGGATGTGTGAAAAGGCCGTAGCCACTATTGAACATGTGTGGAGGAAAGAGTCTGAGTTGATGAACCAAACTGGGAACCAGGAGGAAACCAGCTGATGGCGATGTGGTGGGAGGTACCCAAACATCCACTCTTGGAAGTGGTCCACCAGATGAGACCGAAATCTGTGGACAGCTTCTGGGAGGGTGGGGGTGGAGCCTGTGATGGCATCTAAGACAATCGTGTGGATAGTCCACATGGCGATTGCAACCACCAGAGCATGGAGGGAGGGTGGAAGGGGGGAGGCCATTGATAAAGCAAACATATCTCTTGACAGACTGAAGGGATGTGTTTGATTCTGGCCCAGTAAACGTTGAACTTCGCGCCATATCACTTTGGAGGTAGGACACTTCTCCAGGCGGTGGAACAGCGTTCCATACTGGTCACACACAACGCAGGATGAGTGTAAAGTGTTAGAGCGCTCAGCCGTATGATACACCCGCCTCAGGCAGTGCCACACATGGGAATGGATTTGAGGCTGCAACAGAGGATGGTGTGCGTATTTCCAGATAGTTTTTTGGGTCTCAATGGAGTAAGGGATGTCCATCATCTCCAGGTAGTCCACCATGGATAGGACATGGGGCCATGTGGGAATCACGCCATCTTGAATGGGTATCCCCTGTACCTCTTGTGTGAACTGAGGAGAGGGGCGGCCTCTCTGGGCTCTGTGTCCGCTAATACAAATTCTCCACTCAGTGCTCCGCATGGAGAGGAGGATTCGTTTGTAGTGGGTTTTAGTACCGTGAGGACCTGTGGCCGATGGGTGGGAAGCCAAGTATTTCATCAAGGAGTGAGGGTTCGATGGATTGTTAAGGCCCAAGGCGCGGGAGAAGTTGGAGCGGGCTGCGTGGGACCAGTGTTGGGAGGGGAGCGTAGGGGCGGTGACAGCCGCAATCCAGGTGCCCAGGATCTTGGCAGCATGTGCTTTGAAGTCAAGCAGGCCCATGCCACATGATGATGAGGGTTAAACATGACCTCTAGACGCACTGGTGGTGGGCGGCCTGACCAAAGCCATCCTTGCAGAAGGGCATACATGGATTTGAAAAAGCTTGGGGAGAAGGCAATTTCGTGGGCTCCAAACCAGACTTTGGAGAGGAGCATAGAGTTGGCTAAAACAATCCTGCCAGTAAGGGAAGTAGGGTGGGCTCTGAGGGAGGCGATGCGCTTCGTCACATTGTCTAGAATATGACTTTCCATTACTGCTGAGGCATACCCGCCTGCCTCCACCCACACGCCCAGATGGCGGACTGGCCCTATGTTAGGGCGTGGCACAAAGGGGAGCACTAGTGGGGCGGTGTGGGGTGAGCAGGGAGGGCGAGCATGTGTGTGAGAAGATGGGCTGGGCTGGGCACTGGTCGCTAGGGCCCAGCATGCTTGATACCGACCAAGGAGGATGATTTCAGTTTTGGAAGCGTTCAGTGCAGCATTACTTACCTGGAATTACTCCTGGATGAGAGCTTCAAGCGCTCGTGCATCTTTATTATTAGACACTCCAACCACACAGACATCTGCAAACGCCATCATCTTGACTGGGGCTTGGCCTGGTACATGGACCCCAGTGAGGTGGGCATTCACGTTTCAAAGTAGTGGGTCAAGGCTGAAGTTATATAAGAGTGGGCTAAGGGGGTCCCCTTGTCATAAGCCCCTTTGAGGGCGGACCACTTCCGTTAGGAAGCCAGGGCCACGCATTGCCATTGTTGCAGATTCCGTGAGCAGCATTATCCAGTTGATGAATCGAGGGGGTAAGCAGAATTGATGGAGGCAGGACCTGAGGTATTCCCAGTTTACTCTATCATAGGCCTTCTGTTGGTCCAAAAATAAAAGTGCCCCAGAGGCTGTGGACTGGCATGCGTTAGCCACAGAGTGCACGTTGTCCCAAATTGACCTTCTGGGTATGAAACTGATTTGTTCTGGGAAGATGGTGGCAGATGCTACAATCCCTAAACGGTTAGCCATTATTTTATTTAAAATTTTTGTATCCATGTTAGTTATAGAAATGAGGCGCCAGTTGGCTAAGTTTAGCTTGTCCCCTTTCTTGAAGAGTGTGACAGTGAAGGCCTCTTGTCCTCCTGGCAGGAGGCGCGTTTCCAAAAGGCTCTGGTTAAGTGAGGCCAACAGTAGTGAGGATATATATTTGAAGTACTTTTTATAGAATTCATATGGAATGCCATCTGGGCCAGGGCATTTCCAATTTGGTGCACTGCAGATGGCTGTCCAGAGTTCATTCGGAGTAATCAAAAATTATTAATTCTGGGTATTGGGAAATGGTGTGGATGTGGGTTCAGTCGAGAAATTCTGCCACTTCAGCCAGCTGAATTGGATTGGATCATTATAACTCAGAGTAATACTTTTGTATTTCGATTGCCACTTCAGCTGGAATATCTGCAACGAAATCATCTGATCTCCACACCTGTGTGCAGGCCACACTCTGGCGCGGTGCAAAGAATTTTTTAAAAAAATATGTGGTGCACTTGTTGCCCTCTGTAATGCGTTTGGCCCTATACTGAACACAAACCCAATGTTTGTGTTGCCTTTTGAGCGCGTTGAGGTGGGCAGCTGCTTCTGCCCACTTCCAGCCCCATGCAGGGCTGTAGCCTGTGGCTGGGATGTTGGATTCCAGGTGTGCCAACTCTGCCAGAGCGCGCGAAATGATGGCCGATGTAGCACATGAGCGTCAATAGAGAGGTGGCAAGAGTGGCGGCTGGTATCCTCTTTGAAGGCTGACCATGTGGCAATTGGGTCCGCGCAAATTGGTGTAACAAACTCTTTTGCCAAAGTTGCTGATTCCACCCAAGTGGAAAATCCTGGCAATGCAAGTTTGGGAGGGCGGAGTTTGCTCCAATGTGGGGCCTTAGCCACTGTGACAGGTAGGTGGTAGGTTATTGAGACCAGCCGGTGGTCAGAGATTTCAATTTTTGTTGTTTGGAAGTGGGAAATGTGAGATTGAAATTTAGCTGGCATGAGGATAAGGTCAATGCGGGTCATGGACCTTAATTGGCCGTTGTGGACGTGGGGGCGCATCATGTTTTTAGCAGCAGTGCTTGTGGTGGCAGCGCATCTATTAACCCAAGGATGGCCTTTAGAACGCGAAGTTCTACGTGACCCTGGGGGGTGTGGGAGGAGGAAGGCCAACGTTCCGTAGGTGAGTTTAGCCAACAGTTCACGTTGCCAACTATGAAAGGGTCAGGGGGTAATGGAAGGGATTTGACCAATAAGAAAAATTCCTGACGCTCTCATGCACAGGTTGGGGCATAGATGTTGACAATAGCGTGCACCACGTCAGCCTACAAGAAGATGACAATGAGGACTCAGCCATTGAGGAAGGATTCCGATGATGAAAATTTAAAAAGATTGTTTTTCTGAACTAGCACCCCACAGTGCTCTGACCAGAAGGATAGGGAAGGGAGGAGCATGGTTTTAAAGCATCCTCAGAACCTCGCGGACAGTGGGACTCCTGGATGGCCAGGATGTCCACGGGTAAATTATTTTGTAAAAAAACTCAGTTTTCTAGCCTGGGACGGTGAGGCCTTGAGTCCAGCGATATTCAACGTCCCTAAAGTGAAGGTTCCCCCATTGCACCTTAGGTGCGAGGGGGTGGGCACCCGGGTCCACTAGCCTCCTCTAGATCCCCACAGGCCTTCACAGCAGTGTGGGTGTTTGCAGCAACGCTATCAGTAGTTTTGTTAATTTTAGCAGAAAGATTCGCGTTGGCTTTTGCCTTTGCTTTTTGTTTCCCCAACGTTGAATGAATTTTTTGCAGTGCGGATGAGTTTGATGCACCAACTTTCAGGTCAAAAAAAAAATTTCAGGTAGGTTGGAAACCAAGTCAGTTTCAACTGGAGCTTGGTTGCAAAGGTTGGGTGAGATTGAGTCACCCAACAGATCCTCAGATTGGGTGGCCCAATTGGCATGGGCTTCCCAATCTGATTGGTTGAGGGATTCCCGAGTTGCTTCCACCACGAAGGTTTTGATGTCCTCCTGGCGTTGGGAGTGTGGGATAGTGGAGGCGACTTTGGCCGCTTCCTTGGCCGCGGCCCTGCAGGCCTGTTTGGCCTTCTTTCACTCTTGAGGGAGATAGGCTTTACTAGTAGGTAGCAGCCTTGTGCTCCCCATGGGAAATCCTCTTTGGTTCTGGTGGTTGGTTCATGGTGTGCCTCTCCACTGGCCATGGCTGCCGAGGGGTGCTCTTGGAATGTGATGCCCTCCTTGGTGGGGCATGCATGTGCCTTATGGCCAAACGCATCACAGTGGGAGCAGATGGGGGGTGCGCTGTCTACGGTTACCCAGATAGGTGGGTGGTATGCCCTTCAATATTAACATAAGTGGAGTGTGGGATCTGGGTTAGGTCCTTCATGATCTCCCCAGTTGGAGTCAGAACTGCAATGGCTTTGCCAGTGCACAGGTGTGGCATTAGCATTAAGCATTGCATCTTGAAGGATTGTATTTCGCCGTATATGGTGAGACCAACTTTCAGGTGTTGCTCCAAAATTTCACGTTTTACCATAGTAGGCAAGAAGTCAAACGTGAGGAAAATTTGGTTAGATTTTGTCCATCTAGTTCATTTGGTTTCAATGACCCGTTACCCTTCAGGGAGGTCGATCACTATATGCATCACAGCAGCTTTGTCTGCTGCCTCCTTGTTTTTGAAACTGAGGTCCAGCCAACCGCATGACATGGAGTGAGGTGCGACATACACTGCGGCCAGGAAAAAAATGTGCACATCCCCACAAAATTTTTCCCATAAAGCTGTTTGTTGGATGTCCAGAAACACCTGGACTCCATATTCCACTGATGAGAGTGGTTGGGAGTGCGGCGTGTTGATGTACTGGTTGCATCGCACTTGCCAAGCAAGGATTTCTGGGGAAATAATGACTGCCAGTTTCTCTGGGGCATTTTTGAACGCTTGAGGTCGCGGGCCTACCACCTGTGCCTCTTAACTTACTTGCTCAACTGCTCCCTGACATGGGCGCAGACTAATTTCCTCTGTGAGATTATCAAACTAGAATCAGACTTGAATTGAATAAGTTGCAAAAGTGATTGCAACGAGAGAGAAAAGTTTTTAATAATATCTGATGTAAGCTCTTACAAATTATTAATCAATCTACCAGAATTTGATTTTGTTGGATTATTAGTTTATAATTGGGGAGTATCTCTGACAACTAACAAGTTTATTCGATTATTGATTTAAACAAAGGTAGCTTATTAATCATGTATGAGTCAATCAGAGTCTGTCACAAATCAATTAAGATTTTATTGTAGTTACTAGGCGTTACAACGCTTTTGTTAACAGCAAATTGCTATGTTTCCTATATTGCAATGTGCCCTGCTATCTATGCGTAATGTCCCATTACATAAGCAGGTTGCTAGCTTTATGAGGTAAACTTCTATGGTTGGATGAGGGCGTTGGGACACGCTACCTTCATATCCAACCATGACAGATCATAATCTAGTCAGAGGTGGATACTGACTAGGTGGATGAATGAGCAAATGGCTCATTCATTGTTAGTGTGATTTGTGGAGGGCTAATTTATCAGCGATGGCTGCCATCCTAATTGAGGCTCCAGCAGAAATGTTGTGTGCCAAAATTTTCTTAGATATTCCCTGGATTTTAATTTAATAAAGCAGAATAAATATAGTCACATAGATAACTAGATTGCAATAAATTTTGGTATTTTTACTCTTGTGATTAGAGTTGAAGAATAGTACATCAATGAATCCCCCCCTCGGGTTGGGACCATCTAGTACTAAAAAAGAGTTAAAGAATAGTTATTGCCATGGAAATGGCAGAATAAGTTTAGACTGGCCTGCCAGTTGGGATGCGTAAGCACCCAAAAAGCAAGCCAGAATGCTAGAGGCATTGCCAACTGGATGACTTGATATGGAGCCAGGCATTGGGAAACAATAAAGCATTGGTGCAGCAACATGGTGAGAATGATCCTGATGATGAACCACACTGAACCCACTCCTGACCCAGGGGGTCTTTCTTCAGGGGGTGTAATCACTGAGATAGTCTCAATAAGATCCTCGTCATATGGTGCCATTTCAACCGGGGTGGCAAGGAGATGGATTCTCTCTTGCAACTGGTGGACATATGGCCACAATATCCCCATGTATTGCTGCCAGAAGTTAGTGATCATGGGGTTGTAGAGCTAAAAATATCGGACTCACTGAACCCAATTGATGATAGAGGGGGCCATAGCGACCAAGAGTACTGGTAGAGCCCATCTGGTATATGGACCAACAGGCCACCAGGGAAATGCCATCAGGGATGCGGTCAGAAGAAAATAATAAAATTCTTTTAGTTTTTTGGTAAAATTTTATCTGAAGAAAAAGGAAGAAAATTGACCAACAATTTTCTCAGTGCTATGCAACTGATTTTATAGTGGTCAATTGGGGTAGTGACAAGTCAGGATTGGGTCCTGCAATTTTGACCTAACTGGCAAATTGTTAGGGAATGGGTGGGTTTGTTCCTTGAGAACCAACATTGCAAAATTTGGCGGTGGGCCAAGTCACTGTCAGTTTGACCTCAAATGACCAAACTGAGGTTAGGCTACATTTCCAATGGTTGGCATGACGGCGTTTGGCCTGACAAACGATGGGAATCCCCCAAGTCCACCCCACATAGTGGTGGGTCCATTTGGTTAGGAACAGGTTTGGGACGCCCAACCAGCTCATGCTCAGTCACTGAACCGTTTGTTTGGTCAATGGCATTGCATTGGCCGCAATGCCCAAATTGCCAACAGAGGGCTTCAAACCCTCATCAATGGCACCCAATTTTAGTTCTATCAGCACATTGATCAAATTGGAACCATCAGGTGTTTCATCTAATACCTCGGTCTTCATGCCTTTCCAGCCATTTGAGATTTAGGCATCAGCCAGATTGTCACTTGAATTAGATCTGACCAATTTCAATTTGACAATCTTGGTGCAGATTTCGCTAATTCCCTGCAACAGTTCTGCTGAGGTGAGTGTGGGTACTGGGGGTGGGATCCAAAGTGGAAGAGCTGTTACCCATCACTTATTTACTACATGAGCGAGATCGCCCTGAGTAACGAGGGGTACCACCATCCTCATCGGTGTCTTTTTACTCAGTAATGGGAAGATGGCTAATCAAGGGCCAGGGGACGTCCCTGGGACTTACAGTTATCCTTTTTTTAGATATTTCACAAGTTCTCCACAGGCACTTGTGTCAAAGAGGAAGGAAGAAGTTCCCTTAAAAGCGCTAAACCTAATGCTAATAGGTTAAGTTCTATTTTTAAGTTCCAATGTGTGAAAGGTAGAAGTTCCCTTAATTTAGAAGTTGCCAACTCCATAGGAAGAGTTGAAGGGATAGTATTCTACTTGGTGTCTGGAAAAAAATAAGTACCTTAAAGGATTAGAGGGAAGATAGTTAGCACCTGTCTAGCGTTAGAGACAATACTCAATTTTGTTGTGGAGATTCAACTAGGACTATAGTCTTCATACTGCTTTTTACACATTTTCTTATATCAATAATATATTCAACGCACCCATTTGAACTTGTGCAGTAAACGTAGAAAGTTTACAGCTATTAAATTCTATGACACAATCCCTTTATATAAGTAAGTACCCTTACAAGAGAGGGCATTGGCTATCTTTCTTTCATTTTTCCCTGCTTAAAAAGATTTGCATTTCTTATTTTGTAGTTTCTTTCCACTTTTATAATCTTACTAAACATTATGGCATGCATTGCAGCCAACATGCTCCCACAAAAATGGATGTCCTTTTATCATATAGAATGCTTAGAATCCATAATCCTTTTTATTGCTTGGTTACTTGGGTGGTTCCACAGGAACTGTGTTAATAGATAAAGAGAACTTGAGCTCCCCTTGCTCTTACAGAAGGGTATCACATTATTGATTATTTCTTCCTAAAAAATATTGTTATAATCTTTGGAGTTATCATTAAGATCCATTTTAAATTTACAGGTTGAACCCACTGAACAATAGTTAGACAATATGGGGATAGTTTGTCCTCCAAACACACTGGAAAATATAATAAAATAGGAGCAATTGCCCCATTGACACTTTTATTTATCTAATAAATACAGTACCCTTTGCTGTTTTGTTCTCTCTATATTATTAGTAACCTCCACTTTCAATCGCCCAACCTTGCTTATGTCAGTGACTTCAGATGATACCATTCCCTAGCTTAGACTCTTATATTCCGCTGAATCTCATTGGTTTTGGGATGGTATTCTTCAATTCTCTATCGCCTTAGTTCTAGGCAATCTAAATTATATTTATAGAATGTCAACATTGCTTTATTGCCTTATTTTCAGGATTCCCAATAATCTTTAATATCTCAATATTGCCTCATCTCAAGGTGCTCAAATACTCATAAATAACATTCTAGTTGGCAGATTCTCTCCATTCCACCATAACTCTTCAGGGCTTGTTTTCCAGTCATGTTATAATCTCAACATTACCCCCCTTTGACTGAACAATAAATCTCCTATTGTTTATATGCTTTGAGAAACTTTGCGTGTACATAGTTAGCAATTTGACCATCTACCCTTTCATTTATGTGTATGCGTCAGTGAAGTTTTCTTGATTTTTTTAATGGACCAATCCAGATGTTGGACTGCTTGTGTTTCCTCCCAAACCCATGCTGGTCATGTAACAAAACCATCTCACCTTCTTGGAACTGAGCCAACCCACTATGACATACCTGATCGGTGGCCTGATTCTTGATCTTCTTGGCTAAACTGAAGGAGTATGATTTAGTTTGCAATTTTATCAATGTGTCCACAAGTTAGTCAAATAACGGTGAGTATCCATTCTGTCAGTATCTTCTACATATAAATAAAGCACTGCAAGAAGATTGGGGTATCATATATATAATAGTTGAAAGAGGCTCTTCCCCGTGGTAGAATGGTAGCTAATTTTATAATCAAAGCTGGCGTTATACAGGAGGGAACTCCAATCAGTGGGTCTATTGGTTAACAATAACCTAAGGATGTTCACCAGAGTCCTATTAACCCGTTAGAACGTTCCGTTGGGCTCAGGGTGATATGGAGTCATCAGAACCCCATGGATGCCCATTAGCTCATTCAACTTAGCAAAGATGTGCGAGGTGAAGTTGGTTCCATTATCAGTAAGAATGAACTGAGGAAAGCCATGTTGCTGGATAATACATTCCATTATGAACTTAGCCGTGTGACCACCCTCAAATCCCATATCACGCACGCTTCAACCCACCTGGTCAAGTGGTCAACAGCCACCAGAATGTACTTACAACGGTTGGCTCCCATTGGCAGAGGGCCAAAGACATCAAGGAAACTGTATGTCAAGCAAAATGTTTGATTACTAACCGGTACAAGGTCTTATGGTGGAATGGCTGTTCTAATTAGCACTATGGCAACAGGAAATAGTTTAAGCATGTTGAAGTTCATGCTTTCCTAATAGTACTGAGGGTGCAACAGCTCCATTGTCTTGCACACACCACCTTGTCCAAACTGCCTTGTAGGCGCTCATAATAATCCCAGACTGTGCTGAGAGACATGGAAAGTTCACCATAGAATCGCCAACCTGCTTGTATAGTTCCCCTTTATGTTAGAAACTATTACTCACATCTCATTTAATGCTTTTATTACTTGGAACTGTTTGTCATTATTGGGTTTTTGCCCATATTCCCAGCCAACCAGATTACTAGGAGTCTCTAGGGAATAACTCCCCATAGTGACTTGAATTAAATATCAGTTGACTCTGTTTTTGGGGTAACAATGTATGGGGGATTTTAGGAAATTCGCCTGGTTTGGATCCATTGGTAATCAATCTAGGTGAATGCTTAAGGTCTCATTGAGCATAGTTGCTGATGAAATATATCCATCTGATAGTTGATCAATGAAAAATATCAGGTGTACTGATTAGGATTGGTTGTGTTTTATCACCAACCAATTGGGAATTTAAGGTTTAAGTTGCAAGGTGAGTGATGCTGTCTGCAACTAGAAAATTAATCAGTTGGTTTGTGACCTGCCTTAATGGGTAACAAGTCCAATTACCTAATAAGGTCACTTGCCAAATATGGTTGGCTTTGTGGGATCAATAGGAAAACGTTAGGGATACATTTTCCAACTCTTTCCATTTTAGGTCTTGAGGATGTCCAATTACTGAATCCCATCCAGGATGAGGAAGACTATTGCTTCTGAGATTACAATGGGTAATTCAACCGCAGTGACTGCGGTTTTATCAATGAGGTGCCAACCAAGGGTTGGGTGCCAAATCCATTATAGATCCCATAAGAATTCATTAAAATAAAAACAATACATTTCTAGTTCTATTCTTCTTCAAATAAATTATTGCTGTGTGCTGTAATTGGAGACTCTTTAGGATAAAAAGTAAGGATCTGAGCTTGGATCCAGAGAAGAGAAGCTGAGCTGAATTGGGGATTGCTTCCAACTGTGTGTCACCAGAGAGAAGCTGTAAACGAGGATCTTATAGTGGAACAAGTTAAGCGGTATAATGGAACGAATAATTATTGAGGACTCCTTAAGTATTTTGAGGAGATATACTGTTCAAGTGTTGGATCAAATACTAATGTTTTTTTCAACTATAAATAATAGTTTTCATACTATTATCAAATGAATACATACTATTTTCAGACAACCTGGAGAATTGCACAACACCAAACCTGTGCAGTTAATCAATTTTAGGATTATCAGCCATGAACACTCAATGAAAACCATAAATTTTAACAGTCGTCATATTCCCTGCTGATCATCTTTTACTATACATCACATCGCTGAGATCTGCCATAACAACAATTGTTGGCAACTGAGATAAACAGTTAATGCTCTGATGCTTTACCCCTGGGCGGTGGAGGATCTCAAAGACATAAGCCTGCAGCTTAAGAGCCCATCGAACTAAACGCCTTTCAGGTTCCTTAAGATTCTGCAACCATTGTAATGATGCATGATTCATTACAACTTTAAACTTTCCCCATGCAAGTAGACCCTAAATTGCACATGTGCGTAGATCATCACTAATCACTCTCGCTCAATCACAGTATAATTACGCTCATGGAAGTTCTTTCTTTGACTGCAGTACACAATGGGATGCTCCTCTCCCTCGTCATCTTTCTGAGAAAGGACCGCCCCAACAGTGGAAAGGGATGCATCCGTCTAAATGATAAACTCCTTATTAAAGTTTTAATAGCGTAGCACCGGTGCAATAATCAGCGCCATTCAAAGTGTTTCAAAGGCGTATTGATGATGTTTCATCCATTTGAACATGACATCCTTTTTAAATACTCAAATAGAGGCCCCCCAATACAGCTAAAGTTAGGGATGAAGAGCCAGTAGTAGCTGACCATTCCCAAAAATACCTGTATGTTGTACTTACTACTAGGTGTAGTCATTTTTTGGATGGCCTCCACCTTAGCTGGCTGTGGCTTCAGCCCCTTTGAGTCTACAACAAACCCCAGATATTCCAACTAATCTTTTTAAGAAATTACATTTTTGAGGCTTAATTTTGATATTTGCCTCAGTGAGCGGGCGTAATACTGCTCCTAGATGATCAAGGTGCTCATAAAAAGTTTAAGAGAAAACGTTGATATTATTGAGGTATATGAGGACATATGACAACTTCATGTCACTGAGAATAGTGTCCATAGTTCTTTGGAACGTAGTTTGGCGTTACACAGCCCTTGGGACATATGATTCAGTTGGAAAAGGCCTTTGGATATGATTACAGCGCATTTCTCCTGTTCCGCTGCAGGCAACCCAATTTATCAGAAACCTGATATCAAGTCCATAGCTGAGAAGTAATGATTTTCTCTAACCAATCCAAAGCCACATTGTTCTATGGCAAGGGGTATGGGTCCTTTTTTGTAATACTATTGAGCCTCTATTAATCTATTACTATGCAGTTGGTGCCATCCTTCTTTTTTTACAGTCAGAATGGGCAAAGCCCACGGACTCTTGGATAGTTTGAGCATCGTTTGCTCTAGCAACTTATCAGTTTCCTCGGTGACAACTTCCTCTGCTGTTCTCAATGGGCGGATTGGCTGAGACCTTATGGGGGGATGATTGCCTGTGTCCTATCAATGGACCATACCCTGAGCACACCCTAAGACATGATTATTGACGGCAAAAATACTTTTATACTTCTGATAATAAACTATTATTTTGGTCTTTTGTTCTTCTAATAGCACTATTAAATTCTCCCCTGGCACTACTGTCATTATGCCAGGCAGTGACTCAACGGTTTGACCAAATTCATCTAATGAACCAAACTTAAAACCTGAAGGAACTCCTCAATTGGGGTCAAGTGTAAATTCACCACTATCTGGTGTCAGCATATTTGCATTAGTTCACTTTGGAGATTTTCTAACAAAACATTGATCTCTCCATTCCTTGGGAGTATAACCCCTGGAGCCACATGAGGTTCAAGCTGCGTTTGCTAATAGGACCCAATAACCTCCCCATAAATCCAAGCTGACATTTCCACCTCTAACTTGGTGTTCACTAGGACTTGGTGTCTGGAAGGAATAGATATCGGCCCTGCAGCTCGGATAGATAGCCCTTGATATTCATATATCTTCTGAGGAAAGGGGCGAATCTTAATTTATAGTTGGTGATAGCAGAGTAGAATCACTCTGACCTTATATGCAAGATTGATATGACCTATGTGCACCAGTTACTTTGGCACTCCACTAGAGGTAAAGTAAATTGGGATCTGCTGTCCCAAAATTTGTGAAGGTCTCCTCCGTCATATCAATTGACAGCCCCAAAATGTCGCAGGAAAGCAGTTCCAATTAGCAGGTCATAATTATTGTTGGGTAGCACTATTGATGGAGCTACAACGACAAAAAAACCCAAACACAAAGGTAGCGCAATATACGCTCCTTCAGAGATGGTGCTTTCCACTCCAGCCGTCCTGTACGCCATTTGATGGTCCACATCAGTTTTAATGTCAACTTTGCCATCAACTTAGTAGAAACTATGTTGACCAGAGCGCTGTATTTATTATAGCGCAAACTCTATTTTTGCCCAAAAAATATCACAGTAGGTACACTCAGAATAAGAAGAATATTGACTATTTAATACATGGACATTTATGGGATCTCTTTTTTAAGAAAACTCATAATTCCCTCACTTACCTTGAGGTATTCTTCAACAATGGCATCTACTGGAAGGGTAACGTTTACTCCTTTCAAAGTGGGCGCATCTGCGGTGGGATTTTACTTGTCAGAAGAAGCTTGATCAAATATTTGGCAGGCGTAAGATTTAGGTTGCTCCTGAGGCTCTTCATCCACCGCAGCCTTGGCTTACACTCGTGTCAGTATGTTCACTTCTCCAACTGGTTGCTGGTATAAAATCCTGTCATCGCATTGAGAAATTTCTGTAGGATATACTACTATTGATTCAGGGACGTTCTGGTTTATGATAGTGGAGTTAGAGAACCCCATCTCTACTCCGCTTCATCTTTTCCTTGATATTATTGATCCTGTTGCATGTAGTGGATATGACGGTTAGGGAAACTCTGGTCCAAGTGGCCAGTGTGACCACATTCATAGCAAGTCACCCCATAAGAGCTGCGCCCTTGGTTCTCATGAGAGGGTCTAGCTCAATAGTTGGGTTGACATTTGGTGTAACCTAGGCCAGGTTAGCAGGAAGATTTCTGTCACTTAGCACAACTAGGTCCAGGTTGGTAGTTGGGCTGCTGACAATTTTTGTGAATGGGGATGGGATGGAAGTCGGATGGTTGGGAATAATGGTCAAGGATAAGGTTCAGAATTATAGTAAGGCTAGGGGTTGCTAGGCGGAATGTGGGCAGGATGGGAATATTCCCACAAGTAATAAGGGCCAGTGGCAACGACGGTATGTTTCCACTCTGTATTGGGCGGAGGAAAGTTAGTGGATATTTGGCATAAGAACTGTACAATTTTGAGCAGGGGAACTTCGTCATCCAAAATTGGAGAAATGACATTATGTAGCTCACAGTATGTCTTTAATGCAGAGGTCATTGCGATGCACACATTGGCTTCCATCAAGTAGCCTGCCCCAATAAGCATGTGAGCTTCTGCCATAAATCAATCAGTGAACTCTGTGAGGGTCTCATTATGGCGGAACCCAATGGCTAAAAACTCCGCCTTTCACTGTGACATCTTTGAGGTACCCATAACAGGTGCAGCACAGTATCCTATAATCCTTGGTAGGTAACAGATCTGTTTGGAAGGTAGCAGGTGACCTGGTCAGAACTCCCAACATCCAAGGAAGATATCAACAGTTTTAGCTTTATGTCAATCTGAGGCGCCTTCCACTGCAAACTCAAAACGTTTAAAGAAGCTGTGGATGTTCTCATTGCAATCAAATGGAGGCAATTTCTCAATATTGACCTCCTCATTACGCTCATAGATGCTACTTTTTGGGGCAAGCTGAGAAATGGGCCAAGAACCATAAGTAGTCTCTCAATGAGGAGCTGGTCCAGCGGAGGGTGGGAAGTTCGCTGCTTCTGAGGTAGCATGGCCCTCTGAGGTGGCAGTACGGCCATCACTTGAAGGAATTGGTGCTCCAATTCATACTCATATGCAGAGCTACCTTCCTGAGTGTATTAGCTCTGACATACGTCATATTTCTCATCACATTGTTCCCCTCCTTGTCATTCTTCTCCTTCAAACGAGGGGGCTGGGGGGTGCTGGTCAATTTTAGCTCTGCGCAGTGCAGTCATCCAGTAATGTCACCTAATTGATCAGCGAGTTGCCTGTTTTGTTATCCCAAAATTTACATTTGACAGAACTTTCTGCTGAGCTGGTGCATAATGGCATTCCACTCATGAAGAAATTTATCATGTTTCTCGAAAACCACGTCTAAAGTGAGTTTGAGTTCCTCATATTCAGCTGGTGCAGTGCATTGTGAAGATTCCCTGATAAAGAAGCCTGATGAGACATGGCTGGCAACTGAAGAATTTTATTTTTAGTGGTTGATTAATGGGCCCCTTGTAGTGAGCACCACTGTTATAATTGTGGGCGGTATCATTGGGACCCGCCATAAGGGCCACACAAGTCAAACCCACTGAACAACAGATAGACAATTAGGGATCATCAGTCCTTCAAACACACTGGAAAATATAATAAAATAGGAGCAATTGCCCCAACACTTTTATTTTTTTAATAAATTAAGATATCCTTTGCTGTTCCACTCTCTCTTAATTATTAACAACCTCCTCTTTCAATCGCCCTTTCTCACTTTTATGTCAGTGACTTAGACAATACCATTCATTAGCTTAGACTATTCTGTCCTGCTAATATCATTGGTGTTGGGATTGTTTTCCTCAATTCTCTATCTCCTTAGTTTGAGATGATCTAAAATTATATTCATCAAATGTCAACATCGCCTTATCTACTTGTTTGTAGGTGATCCAATAATCTGCTATATCTCAACATCGCACCATCTCAAGGCTCTTGAATACTCATAAATAACATCCTAGTTGGCAGATTCTCAACATTCTGCCATAACTCTTCAGAGCTTTAATCCAGTAATATTAGATTCTTGACATATATTTTGTTAATAATTATCACAAATAACATTGACTCACCAATTAATTCTTGTTGGAGCTAAAAGATTTGCAACTGTCAGCTAATGAATTTCTTAAGCCTCTCCATTGGAAATTCATGTATGATTGCTTAACTTTTATATCACTTCTTCATAATAAGAATCTTTATGGGCCCTGCCAAGACCTGTGAGGCGGTCAATTGCCCGCTAAGAAATTCTCCATTGGGTGACCTTGAGGGAGGGAAGCCAAAGTGAATGTGGTTGGAAATACAGGGGTCCTGGAAAGCGTCACTTCTTCCCCTGGAGGTCTCATGGTGGTTGCAAGGGGCTTTTACCACCAGTATTCCAAACAACTACCCTAAACACTCCACCTTTCATTCTAAAAGTCACAAAAATGAAAACTGAGGACTGATTATTATGCTTAGGAATAACTGGACCATCCTGCAGGTGTCAAGGAAATGGCAGATAAAATTTATACTGGCCTGCGAGTCAGGATGCAGAAGCACCCAAAAGACAATCCCAAATGCCAAGGACATTGATGCTCAAATGATGTTAAAGTGTGTGGGGTAGATAGATGAAAATTGAATGCTGATGTGACATAAGCATATAAAACAACCCAACCTGAAACCAGGCTGTTATAGCTCCAGAACCACTGGGCCTGGGCGTAGGGAGTTGTGAGATT
>JAKSZP010017758.1:0-42071 GCA_022478985.1 Massospora cicadina | reverse complement strand
TTCATAACAAATATCTGGTAATTTTTGCATGTAAGATTACATTAAATGAGCCTCCACCATCAGCGGTTCACCTAGTTTTTCTATCTTGGAGTATATTATAGAGTTTGAGAGTTCAGAAATGTCATCCTGTCTTAGTCTTTGTCCTCAAAGTATCCCATAATTCTTTTTAATGCACTTTAAACAGAAAGATCTGATGATGAAGTACCATTTTTAAACAATATGGTATGAGTTCAGGGACGCTTATAGGTTCCCGCTGGTCCTCTTCGCCTAAAGATAATCAAGGATCATCATGAGGGATTAACTTTGAGGCACCTGGGAAGGAAAATTTTTGGTCTTCTCTGCTGCACATATAACTGGAAGGAATTTTAGAGCTGGTTTTTAGGTATACCAATGAAGGCTTGTTTGTAACAAGATTAAACCAAATCTTCAGCCCCTTACTGATTGTTGGTACTCCTTTAGAAAGCAGAAGGGCCTTGGGCCTCCCTTTCAGTTGACACTATAGTAGTGTTACACTTTTCTTATGGTAATGATGTCATTATGGTAGTGATGTATCACTTTACAAATTATGCTCTCTTCATGCATGCCATATCAAAGCTGACTGCGGCAAAAATGGCTAATGCTATTTGTTTCTCACGTTTCTACGCCATTTTATACAAAGAGAAATATAAGTGATCCTGGACTCCAGTCCACATCTTTATCTTCGGAAGAGATCTGCAAAATCTTCAGATCCTCCCTTTTTTATTCTACTAATTTAACTCTCAATCAAATGGGCAGACAAGCTTAGTGAATCAGTATTTGAACGAGTATTGCGGTGTTACAAAGCAGCTGACCATTCAGATTGGGCTTCACATATTCACTTTTGCTAGTTCAGTTACTATAAGCTGAGCATGCTTCTATTGGGTGTTTTCCCTTCTTCGCCAATTATTGGTTTAACCCCTTTAACATGGAACCCAGCTGTGTGTCCTTGATGAAAGAAGTGGCAGACTTTACAAAGTTCATCAAAAAATGTATATTAAAAGGTTAACAGCTTATGGATGCCGCTATTAAGACCTACAATGAAAATGAAGATGGTAAGAGATGGGTGGGTCCTGAGTATAAAGAGGGAAATCTCAAGATTCTGGATGCCAAGAATATCATAATCAAGCAGCCATGCAATAAACTGGGGTCATGGAGGATAGGACCATAAAGTATTGTCATAAAGGTGGTTTATGCCTCTTACCAATTGGATCTACCCTAAAAATTCCAGATCTTTGCATTTTCCATGCAAGCAAGCTGATCCTGTTTGAGGGCCCCCCTCCTGAAACCTCAGAGGAATACCTCATAGATGGGGCACCTGAGTGAAAAAGTGTGATATTGTAGCCTACCATCTTGTAAGAAAAAGATTTGAATACCTGGTGTTGTGAAGAGGTTTTGACGTCTAAGAAACTAGCTGTGTTTCATACCACAATTGTGTCACGCAAAATACCTTGTTGCCACATTCCAAAAAAATTCTGATTCCGCAGGACCTAAGGCTAACCCTGTTGTCGCCGCCATGAATCTTGTTCCAGCCATATAAAACTTTTCCTTGGCTGACATCCTTAAGGAGGAATTTCACCTCATATTCCAAAGAGTAATGTTATGTCACGATTTATTTTTTGGAACACAGATTGCAAAAAAGGGGGATCCCACCGTGGGAAAAGACATCAAGTTGGCCGCCATTCCTAACCTGAATCATATCATAGACCAACGATGGGTTAGGGCAAAGTATGCTTAGGTTGGATCTAGGGATTCGTGTGATGGGCAGCTGGCATTACATCATTAGTACTAAAGTTTAACCGTTATATAATAAAAAAAGTTGGACGTTGCATTTAATCAGAAAATGGGAATTTGAGTCCTGTTATGTTTATGATATTTCCCAATCTTGTAATATAACTGAGATCTAGACTCAGTTCAGGGTTACTCAAAGTATAGTACTAATTGTGATGGCAAGTTGAGATAATAGAACAGATTTCGCTTAGTCCCTCAGCGAATTGACAATGGCCCACCTTCCCCAATTTCCTTAGAGTCATTTACTCTTGGCCAACATTGTTGTTGGTCGGTGTTATTTTTAGAAAATACCATACATTCTACTCTTAGTTTCCAAGTTGAATATTCTATCTGAGATTTCTAGACCTCCTCAAGAATTTTCATATAATAAAGTTTTCACACCTTCTTTGGTGCATTATTGTTTCTTGTGGTATTGTTTTGTTCTAGGGTGTTTATGGGGAGTAGTCCCTTTACCTCTCTGGGAATGATAGAGTAAAAACAATCTCCTGACAACCAAGTTCTCTTTCTTTATTCCCTGTAACACTAAGGCCTTTCTGAAGAAACTTCAGCTTTGTTTGTGATAAATGTATTCTATTACTGGTCTACCCAAAGAGACAGTAGATGAAATAATAACCAAATTTACCGCCAGATTCCGGAGTGCTCTTCTTGAAAATCTTCAGATCAAGCCTTGCCAATCAACTGCTTATTACCCTCAATTGGATGTTCAAACGGAAATAGTGAACCAAACTCTGGAGAGATACATCTGCTCTTCCTCAGCTAACCTCAATACATAGGCATCATACTTACCCTGATGCAGTTTTCTTACTACTTAGCCCTTCATGCCCCAATTGGCTTCCCTTCATGATGCAAACTATCATATAACCCCTCAATTTAAATTGACGTTCACCTCACTTCCTCAGTTCTAACAGCAGAACACCTGAAACAGCAGAGAAAAATCCAAAATCTTGTTGTGATCACCTTATAAAGCAATAGAAGACCACAAGAAGTTCGCATATTAAAAGAGTCACACTGAACGTGAACTTAAGGATGGATCCCTTATCATATAGGATACCATCACTACTATATTGAGTTGCATTTGTAAAAAAGTTACCGTGAAAATGAGCTAGCCCAAATGAGGCGCTGAAGGACTTGGGTAGCAGCGCCTTCATGATCAAGCGTCTCTCCCACTGTAAATTACAAAGATTTTCATGTGTTCAAGTTATCTCCCTTCAAAGGCTTCCTTCCTACGTCGCCAGTACCTATCATGGCAGACAATTCCCAAGAGATGAAGTAGAGGCCATAATGGCTTATCAGATGTTGCGACGCTCCATCCAGTATATGATAGCCTTTAAAGGCTAATCTCCTATTAGAACAGCTGAGTGAGCGCCAAAGACTAAACCATCAGAAAAGAGCTCATTGTAGAGTTCCACAAGGCCAACCTAGATTACCCCGTCCCCTTTAATAGTATAGTGACCATTCTTGCAATCAAACTTACTAAAAACACAAGGACTACTATTGGATCAAATCCTGATATTTGAATGTACCCCATACCAAAAGAAAATGGTAATATCAGTCTGGGGGTCAACCTTCCAGCTGAGAAAAACCCTACATCCCTTTAGGACAAAGAAGATACTAAAACCTTAAGTCCACCTTCTGACTCAAACTAAGAATTTAGCCCGTTTGGTAGATGAGCGCTGGTCACAACTTTCCCATTTAAAACATGGTCAAGTTGCCATAATCTCCCACTCCAAATATCTTTCATATGAATGATGACCTTTTAAAAGAGATATTTAAGCCAGAAAATAATCACTGGTATCCTCTTTCCAATCACCCGTTAACCCTATTTTTCTCCTGATGCACCCAAAGTAGATGTTTCTATGTATAAAAGCCTCAAATTTAGACGTTTTGATCCTTCAAAGTCCCAAAGCAAATGATGATTTTCCAGGTATCAGGATTCAAGGTAATGGGCGAGTCAAGGTCCCTACTCCTGAATTGAGCCTCAATAAGTCAACTTTTGAGCCCTTACCCTTGAAACCTGTCCCTTAAAGAGCCAATGGAAAATTTGATAGCAAAGCATCATGCACATGAGAATTGATGGATATGTCTTCTGAGACTGAACCTTCGCTTCCTGAATCTTGAAAGGCGCGGCTCTACACAATTCAGTCATATGGACGACGAATAACAATGATGGCATCAATTAGGAAGTCAATCTAAAAGGATGTAAAAGATCCTGATTTTACAGGGTCATGGAGGTCCTCTCAGCATGATACCCACATCCAATAAAAATCTAAAACTTTTTAACTCAAATAAGTAGTCTATTTCACCCACATTTTTTGTTTTCATTGACCTCTCTGCTAATTTTAAGGCTTTAAGTCAATTTTGAACCTCAGCTATATTCAAGTGAACTGTTAAGCTGACATAAGTGGTGCTCACTACAGGGGACTCTGAGCATTCCAGTGAAAAGTCTATTCTTATAGATGAAGAATATAACATTCAAGAAGGGCAACCTGCTGATCAGTCAAGAAGCATAACTTGGATCAACATTTCTAAATCTGACGCAACACCTCTGCAAACTAAAGGCTAGAAATTTGGGACACTTTCCAACTCGCCTTCTCTTCCATTGATCATGAACAGTATCAATTCCAATATCTGAACATAAATGAGATTATTCAAGAAGTATTGAATATATCTACTCTATAGGAGGCCCCTCCAATCGTTCCCTAACCTCTTTGTTGCCTTCCATAATGTACTATTTATATAACTCAACTTTCCTACCATCATAAATAGCTTTGGGTATTAAAAACTATCACTAAAGCTTCGTCCATCCTGCTATTCACCAAATTTACATGTAGTAGTCTACATCACCAGGAAGTAGCTCAACAACTAGGGCTCACTCAAACATGCACTCTTTTATTGCTGATTTTTATAATGCTGCCTCTTTCTTCATTCAGGACAATTGGGATGTTATTATCATTTACCTTCTGCTGATTGGTGAGGCTTGTAGCCAACTTGCTATGCTAGATAGTGGTATTTTGGGTTACCCTGAGGACCAGCTTTGTCAAAATTTACATCTCCTTAAAACCACTTGGAGCCAATGCCTTAACCAGTTTGAGAACCTTTTTTGGACTCTCCAGAAGCATTACCAGGAGTTAACATTCCAAGATATCGCCTCTGGGACTGAAGGGCATAAAGTTCTAGGGGACCAGAAGTTCCAGAAGGCCCTAGAGGGTCATAAGGGCCCAAAGGTCCCTGCGGACCCCAAGGATTTCCAGTTTCTTGGTACCTACTCCTGGTGCTCCTAATTACTCCTGGAAACAATTATTCTAACAGCGCTCGCTGCCTTATGTGATCATATACAAAATATGGCTCAAGTATGCAAGATCTGAGTAGATGGAGTACTTCTCAATCTAAAAGCTCAATTTGTGCCTTGTGAGATGAGAGTTGAAGATTTCAGCGCATTCACCAAGCTCACAGATAGCCACATTTCTCAGCTTGAACAAACCTGTCATGGTTTCAAAACTTTCTTGAGTAACATAGTATTCAGCTGATCCTACAACATGCTGGAATACGAGCTCTTAAGGAACGAGTTTCCCTTAAAACCTCAGTTACTTCTCAAACCTTAAAGGCATTAGATTCAGGAGGATCTATAAGGATTAAGATGACTATTAGATCACCAGGCCCCTTACAACTATGTGGAAACTGAGATTAACAATCCTTCTCCGGTTCCTGCTATCAACACTCTTTCCACTCCTATTTTGGCTAACTTTAAGCCTAGTTTCAAGGAGAAAGTCACCATATCACAGGACAATATTGCCTCCTTCCTGTACGATTTGAGAGCTTAATAGAGGAGGCCACTGACCTTCAGAAGCTGGAGTACATTCACTCCTGCCTGAATAGTACCACTTAGGAAATTATGACTCTCATTTAAAGGAATGTCACTCTTAGGAACAAAGCCATACGGCCCAATCCAGGAGTTTAGAAAGCAACTAGACCTAGCCAATCAGAAGCAGGCGTTAATGGCCATTTGTCAGAATAAAGTAGAGTGCCCTGTGTATCTCGCCAGCCAATCTTATTCCCAAGCACAACCTTCAATGACCACTAATCATATTACATCTGACAACGCCATTCTGCGGTCTATCCACGTTAGATCTTATTCTGAGGTCCAATTGTACAAAATTAGTCAGAAAGCAATTTTACTTTTATCTGGGACTAAGAAAGCTCTTAATAAAATTTTCTGCGTCTACCTTACATCCCAAGTCCTCCAAGGCTGCCTCTCCCAGACATACTCAAGTCCACATTGTTGAGAATCAGAAGACTCTAGACCTCAATGCACCTACTGCAATGAATCTCTTCATAGTGACATAACTTGTTAGAAGAGACTAGCTGAGGAGGCGTGAAAGGGACAGTCAGTATGAAGGAAGAGGCACTTCATGCTGACATCTCTGTACCGCCTTAAGAATGTTTAGTAACCTCTAATGAGTCTAAAGCTGCTGTACCAGAAGAAGATGAATTGGTACTTTTGATAATAAATAACCTGATACTTCTTAATATTCTTATTAAGAAACTCCCATTTTTTCACTCTGCCCCCTAAGTTTATAAGTTTAGTTACAAATCTGCTGTTTGAGTTTATAAAATTCCTTTCCACTCCATTATTGAAAGTTGTTCCCCCATAAATGTCATTTCATCTTAATCAATGAATCAAACCAAAGTAGCTCATAATTTGAATAAATGGAATATGGCACAGTGGATAAAATGAACTCAGTTCATTGGTGCCTATTCCTCTCTGCCCATTTGCTTTTAAAACTTTCAGTGAATACCTCAGCCATTGCATTAGAATACCCAAGTTACGGCCTTCTCCTCAGAACCTCTTTCTCTATGACCATTCCGCCACCACACAATGATAAAATTCTTAACACTTTTAGGTCATAGAGTTCCATTGGGACGTGAGACCTCTTATGATGCCAAGATGGAGGTCAAAGCTCAGCTTGACTCTTGGAAAGTAAAAGTTGTATTTACAGGCTTGATATCATGTAATGGGTTTTCAAGAAAGGATACCCACTCCTGCAGTAGATGGCCAATAGGGCATGCCCATCTATTAACCTAAGCTGACTACTATACCGCCAAAGTCCCAGGTCATCTTTAATACCTGTGTATATATCAACATTCCCTCAGGCCAATTGCTAAAAATACAAGGTATGAATAATCGGTCCATCAAAGAGATCCTGACCTTCCTGAGAATTTTAGATCCTGCCTATGCTGGATACATATCTGTGCTGATTGGTAACCCCACTGACAAACCTAGAACAGTGAGGCCTAATATTCCAGCCTCTTATGTTCGCCTCCTTCCTTTAGAGGCCATTAATAATGTCGGAATTTTAACCAGATAAATTCCTTCAATGATTTATCGATATTTGGGATGAAATGGCCAATCCTGGAAGAATGGCTCATTGACTGAATTTTGTGGTTATTTAGGTGATTGCTCAATAATTTCTCCCCAATGTGGGTTGAGCCAAATCAGTATTCCGCCAGGATTGGGATGTTTAGGTTTGGGGCCAATTGATGGACCCAAACTAGTATACAATCACTGGCGACTATTAGCCAAGGATGATCCATTTAAATTATTTAAATAATGACAGCGGAAACTGACAATTCTGAGTTTGAGGCAGATGATGTTGTTTCTGGCACCTCATATTTAATAATTGATGATCGCCTGAGGAAGACAATAACCCAAATAATTTTCTATGAAAATTTGAAATGAGTTGTCAGTGAGAAGCCAAAATATCCTGAGTTACCAAGTGGCCGAGGATGTTTCCAGCACATAATTACTAAGTCATATCCCAATTCAATATTTTCTAAATAATCAATTATATTGCTCACCAATGACTGATTGCTGAAGATGGTCCAAAGTTAGTATTTGGACCTTGGGAAGGATGGGGCAGGAGGGTTGCCCCAGGAAATTAAGAAGTGCAGGGTAGAGAGAGTGGTTGGCTGGAATATCCAGCAATGAGCTTATAGGTCAGCGAGGGGCGCAGTAGCCCATTGTACATATAAATACCTGATGTTTTCCTTTCAATAAGTATCTCCATTTGCCTATTCTCCTTTTTATCTATGTTTATGTTTATACTTATTGGTTGGGTTTTAGGCTGGGGTTGTCCTAATGGCGCGGATGACATGCCAAGGTGGTAGCTGGAGCTTCTGGACCTGTCACCTAAGGCAAAACGGCAAGGGTCAGCCAGTCTCCATACTGGTTGGCCTGCTGACCAGAAGAGCCCACTGTCACCGTAAAAGCGATTTTTTGAAAGTGGTGCTCACTACAGGAGATTCTGCTGGTTGGTGCCAGAGTAGCTGAAAGGTTGGTTAGGAGGTTGCAAGGAAGATCCAACAGTTTGGCCGGGGAGGGGAAGAGCATTCTGTTGTGACCCCAAATTATTGGTTGTGTTCTGGAAATTGTTGGTGGTGGGGAGGTACAGCCCTGGACGCCCGCCCCAAACGCCAAGACTGGAAGTAGGAGGAATACCATCTGGTTAAGTGTGGGAAATGTTGGATTTTTAACCAGATGGATTCTTCCAATGATTTATCAATTTTTGGGATGAAATGGCCAATCCCAGCGGATTGGCTCATTCACAGAATTTCGTGTTTATTTAAGTTATTGCATGATAGTTGCTCCCCAATGTGGGTTGAGCCAGATCAGTATTCCGCCAAGATTGAGAATTTAGGATTGATTGGGGCCAATCAATGGCCCTGAATTAGTATATGGATCACTAGCAAGTAGTAGCCAAGGATGATTCAATCTATATTACTTAATAATGTCAGTGGAAACTGACAATTCCAAGTTTGAGGCGGCTGAGGTTTTTTCTGGCGCCTCATATATAATAATTGACAATTGCCTGAGTAAGTCATTATCCCAAATAATTGACTAAAAAGATTTGAATTGAGTTGTCAGCAAGAAGCTAAAATATGTGAATTACCAAGCAGCCGAAGGATGTTTCCAGCGCATTATTACTAAGTCAAATCTCAATTCAATATTGATTTATATAATCAATTATATGGCTCACCAGCAACTGAAGGCTGATGATGAGCCAAAACTAATATTTGGACATTGAGAAGGATGGGGCGAGAGGGTCAACACCAGGGAAGTGAGAAGTGCAGCTGTAGAGAGAGAGGTGGTTGACTGAAAGATCCAGCAATGAGCTAATAGGTCAGCAAGGGGCGCAGTAGCCCATTGTACACATAAATACCTGGTGCTTCCATTTCAATAAGTATCTCCATTTTCCTATTCTCCTTTTTATTTAAGTTTATATTTATACTTTATTGGTTAGGGTTTAGTCTGGGGAACCCCAAATGGCGCGGGTGACACAGCAATGGGTCAGCCAGCACTGCTGGCCCCATCACCTAAGGCAAAACGGCAAGGATCAGACAGTCTCCATACTAGTTGGCCTGCTGACCAGCAGAGACTAAAGTCACCGGAAAAGAGGTTTTTCAGAACACCCCTATTGGGCAAGAAATTATCAGTGAGCAACAGAGCCACGATGAGAAATTACTAGAGGAATACTATGATCTCTTCTCCACCTATATCTATGATTTTTGGAAAAATGAATGGTTATTACATCATGTTGAGAATGGGGACGCTCAACCCATTTAATCCCATCCCTACAAAAAAGGAAGTTTGAATAAGCGCAGGTGGCCTTTGAGCTTAACCAGCTACTTGAAGCTGGACTATTAGTTCCTTCCAGTAGCCCTTGAGCCTCCCCTTTCTTGTTAGTTTAGAAGTAGGATGTCAGTCATCGCAAAGAACTGGACTATCAAAGACTTAACTCCATTACCAAGAAGGACAATTACCCCTTGCCCTATATTGATGACTCTATACACTTGCTTGCCAGGTCTCGATATTTTTCCACTATGAATTTCATTAGCAGGTTCTGGCAAATAGAGGTATCACCTGAAGATCAATCCAAATGGGCTCTCATAGCCAATGAGGGGCTATTTGAGCCAACTAGATTGCCTCAGGGTCTCTGAAATGCTCCGGCACCTTCCAACGCGCCATGGATGGGATTCTAGGTGTTTTAAGACTATCCTATGTCCTTAAGTACCTCAATAATATAATTGTCTTCTTGCAAATCTTCAACGGCCACATGGAACATTATCAGGAAGTCTTTAATTGTCTTAAAAAGACCTTCATAAAGCTCAAGATTTGAAGTACTCTTTCTTCTGATTTGAAATGGAATTTCTCAGACGCCAGGTCTTGAAACATGGAATTCAACCTATCTCCAATAGGTCACTGTCATTAAGAAGATTTCTCACAACCAGAGCCTTAGAGATATTCAAGTGACCCATGCATGGGTGGTTATTATTGTCATTTAATCTTTCACTTTACTGATTTAGCTGAGCCCCTTGTCTACCTTCTACAAGAGAATGTGCCTTTTGAGTAGCAGTCTGGACAAGAACAGGCGTTTAATGCGTTGATGATTGCTCTTTGTACTAAACTTATTTTAGTTAATCCACATTTTAACCGGCTATTTATTGCTATTCACTAATGCTAGTGACGTCACAGTCAGGACTATCTTAGCCCAACACAATGAAGAATGGGTTACTATACAGTAATCCTTTTTAGCAATATCCTGAGCAAGGCTGACCGAAATTATAGTGTTACCAAGAGTGGGTGCCTGGCTGTTTTATTGGTGATCAAGCATTTTTGGCTTACTTATATGGCACCCATTTCACCATCATCACCAATCATTCCTCACTCCAATGGTTGCAGCAGATGAAGGACCCAGACAGCTGATAACAAGATGGGCAATAATGTTACAGAACAACGGTTTTACCATTGTCCATCCTGCAGAAACAATCAATTAAAATGCTGAAAATCTTTGAGTATGCCAGTAGTGGCTGCCTTAACCTATGAAGAAGACCGAGTATATGATATAATTAGCCAGCCTGAGTGATGGGATTTTGAGCTCCTGAGATCCAAACCGACCCACAAAAATGACACAAAACCACCCAAATCAAGGAAGAAATTTTTTATAAGAAAACCAACAAAAAAAGGCTTCCTTCTATCTACCCTTCTTTCTAAACTGATGTTTTTCTTTAAGGAAACACAACTGTAGGGCATGGGGCAGTGAAAAAGATTTACAAATGGCTAAAGAAGCGATGCTATTGGGATTGGATGGTTGAGACCATCCTGGATGTTCTAGAGGCCTGTATAGCTTGTTGAAACCAAGATTGGGCTATTCCTCAGTACAAAAATTCAGTCGTGCCCTTTCAAGTCCATTTAATGATGTCAGCATTGATGTGGTGGGCCTTTGCCCACTAAGTTACACAGCCATGAATATATCATATTAGCTTTGGACCTTATGGTAAATGGGTTAAAGCAATCTCTGTTCCAGTTGCCACCGCGAAAGCAATGGTCCTATTCCTTATCTGATCTGTTTTCACTCAGCACAGATGTCAGAGAACACTACTTTCTGACAATGGGCTAAATTTCACCATACAGGTAGTCCAAGAACTATTTTCACTTTTAAGGACTAACAAAGGTTCACCACCCCTTGTAGTCCCTCAACCAAGGGGTGGTGAAAACGCTAATGGGACACTTGTTTCTATTCAGTGGAAGATGGCTTCCACCAACCATACGCACTGGAACCACTATCTACCGAATGCTTTACTCGCTTACTGAATAAGTTACCATCAAATAATCAATATGTCCTCTGTTAAAGCTTTAATGGGCGTACCCCTCGGCTGCCAATAGCGCAGCCCCTACTTGATACCTCCAGTCCTGAGAACTCCAATTTGACAATGAGGGCCTTAGTTGATGAGGTTGTCCAGCTTCAAGCCCTTGCCATTCAGTAACTGTCAACACCACAGAAAGGTAGACATCCCAATTTAATGTCAGCGGCCCTCCATACTAATTTTTCAATTAAATGACCTAGAGATCTTTTATCACCATTGACCTGGAGGTCAACATATTAAGCTTGACGCTATTTGGTCTAAACCCTACCAGGTCATTCATAATGTGAACTCTGATTACTCCATTACCAATGGTAATTAGGGGACAGTGGTAAACCCAAGTCCATGGCTAATTCCTGTGGCCCTATATCCCCCTCTGACAGGATCTTAAAGGCGTTGTCAGAATTTAAGATAATGAGAAAGTCAAGATCCCTGCTCCCAAAAAAATTAATAAGTTGACTCTTAAGCCTTTACAATTGAAACCCATCCTTGAAGGCACCAATGGGAAATCCAATCAGGAAGCATCGCACCCATCAGAATTTATGAAGATGCCTTATGGAGTAGCACCTAGACTTCCCAAATCTTGAAAGACGCAATTCCCCACAATGCGGTCATGTGGATGACAAAGAATAATGAGGGCACCAACAAGCAACAAACCTAGAAGAATGTAAAAGATCATGATTGTATGAGGCCATGGAGGTCCTCTCAATTCCTTGTCCCCATGTTTGAAATATAAAAACCTTTTGACTCAATAAAGTAGTTTATTTCATCCCATCTTTTCACCTTGATAAAGATCTCCGCTATTTATACAGATTTGAGCCGTCTTAAACCTTGTCTATAGTTAAGAGAACTGTTAAATTGACACTAGTGAGCCTGAAATTATTTTTGGTTTACCCAAACGCCTTAAAAACAACTACTGAATATGAGCGTCATCTACATAATCTACATATCTCATATTTCCCATAGATTGCACTCTTGAGACCCAAGTGTGCTGAAATACATCACTCAAATAATCAGCAAATCATTTTACGCTGGTTTTCTAAAATAAAAAAGCAAGCCCTGAAAAGATTTTAGGATCTTGGTTAAATCTGAGAATTGAGCGTTCATTGCTTATGCATATGTCTGCCACCACCTCATCCCCATATCCCGCCAATAGAATGTATAAGGTGGCTTCCCTCAATAGGGTAAGTCGCTGATACCTTCTTCACTATTTTTACTATGATAAAATTTCCACCAAAAACCAACTTTTGAGTTATCTGTGGATGCTGCCACCTTACTACTATGTTTTCTGTGCCTAAAAACACCTGGCTGATGAATATCATACTATTAGCCCTGAAATACATGGTGCTGCTGTGAGAAATCTGCTAAATCAATATGTTGAGACACTGGAAAAAGATAATGAAAAACTTGATTGTGAATCAATTCCCAACATTTTATTTGTTTCTGTACTATGCTTGCATTTGCTCCTTCTTATGAATGACAATGTATCCCTAGAGAGTCTTTTACATTCCATACTCCCAAACCTAGCAGCAGAATCTGAATACCATGCTTTTGGCCCCATTGCTGCCCTTTGGCTCTTTAATAGGCCCATAGTACTATGTTAAACAACAACCTTTTGAAACTCAACTAGAGATTTTCAACGTTCAAGTTTATGAAGATGACTGTGCATATAGCATTCTGGGAATTCAACTGGGTTTGTCATAAGCTGGGAGGAATCCCAGTTCTCTTACATTTATCTTCATCCCTTTTAATATATTTATAAATCATCAGCATAGTTACTTTTATTTATCACCATCTCATATATATTCTTTATAACAACCCACTGTTAAGTTTTTTGTTAAAGTATAACAAAATCTATGTAGTTTTAAAATATTTTTAAAAATACAATGTAAGAATAGCACTATCTTTTATTGTATAGATAGCATTATACTGGGTATAGTTATATGATTTAAACTGTATATGTAATGAAGAAAACATGGTATGTTAATTCTTTTAACAGTTTCGTTGTGTGTACAGAAAATATCATGCAGTGATAGTATAATTTATCACCACATACATGCAATGGAAGTTTTATGTTATGTGTTTTTAAAGCTCTAAATATATACACAAAGAAACATATGCCTTCTTGTCAAAAGGTTGCATTTATAAATGAAATGCACTAGTATATAGCAATAGTTATGCTCACAAGAATTGCAAAGAGTAGAAAAAATAATAAATCCAAATCTCTTCTATATCAATAATAATGGTTGTTTTAAAGTAATAAAAATATTACTTAAAACCAAATTCAAAATCAAATAACATGATTTCTAGTAATGATATTACACAGCAGCATATAAAAGCGTGATCAGCGAGGCAATCTGTTAATAAAAAGTGGTACAAGGAAAAAGTTTGTACTATATTAGGCTGATGGGATTCCTATGAAAATTATCTTCAATGTCTCAAAAAAATGTCTTAGATTATTATCCTACATCACTAAGGGTATCCATAACACTTTATATAATATCTAGACACTTTCAAAGAATTGTTGCACATATCAATAGATTTATATGTATTCCTTTTTGTGCAGTCTTTCCCTGATGGATTTAAACAAAAGTCAATTTTTGAATGATTTATATACTTTTGTGTTTTTGACATGCATCTTTGCACCCTATAATTATGATAAAAACATTAGTTGATAAAATAACCTAAATACAAGCCAGTTAAAAAAAATTATACCATTTAAAATAAAATGCTGTTTTTCTCTCCTTAAAACTCAAATTTGAATAAATCTTAAAATATAGTATATATATATCACATAAGTAAATCATATTGTATATTTATAAAGGTTTCTTACTATCTAGTTTTAAGATAGATCTGGGTAAAAAGAAATTAATAATATCTATCAAAGGATGTTCATATATTTTTTCTTAGAGTAATTGTACTTAATTCTATATATAATGCTTACTAATTTTCTAGCACAAAACTACCATAAATATCATTAATTGATCTTTAACAATAAATTTGAGGAAATGTAACAAATGGAAATCCATAAAGCATCACTTTTGATTCATTAAAAATATTTATTGAATTTAATTTGATTGGGAAAAAGGCTATTTGATAGTTATAATTTTAACCAATCATATTGCTTTTAATATCTCATTATGTTGTTATTGCTTTTATCTATTTTTTTAGTTTAAGTGTCACATTGTATATTTTATAACTCAAAGTCATTGTA
Organism: Massospora cicadina; assembly: GCA_022478985.1. Taxonomy (NCBI): domain Eukaryota; kingdom Fungi; phylum Entomophthoromycota; class Entomophthoromycetes; order Entomophthorales; family Entomophthoraceae; genus Massospora; species Massospora cicadina. The sequence continues at coordinate 27,352 of JAKSZP010017758.1, read as the reverse complement.
TTAGCTTTAATAAAATCTATCCATCTTTCAGTAAGTTTTTTGTTTTCATATGTTTATAAGTACAGTGGTGTAATATGAAGTTGCAAAGTATGATATAAGTAAAGCTCTAATTGGTATATCTAAAATTTAAAACTATCTAAAAAGTAATCAAGATGGGTCAACTTTGGGACAAATATATCACACTGAGATTTTTTATAGCCATTACAGGTTTTGAACATGTGTTGAACAAAACTTTCACTAGAGTGGAAGCAGGAAGTACCCTGCCTGGCTAACCACCCTTAATATAAAACTATCTAAAACCCTATTTTTGATTATATAGAATAATAAAAGGTATTAAAATTCTTTAGATTATCTATTACTAAGATGTTTTTAGTAAAAAGCTTCTGGACCTAAAAATCATTTGATAAATATTTCTTTACTGGGATATATCTAGTAATCTTTTCTGTTTGTGTCTTAGATTAAAACTTTAGGGTGGTTAATATTGATGGAGTATTTGCTCTAGCTATTAGCTCTAGATCTAGTAGCCCCACTTTGGTAGATCCTCCAGCAAGTGGATAGCTGGGTTCTGATATTCCATTGGGTTTAATTGACTCTCATTTGTGCTATGGACACTTTTGTTATGGTTTTGCATTGAAGATGGTATAGGAACATGAAACTTGTGTCAGACATTTGCCCTCCTGGCTTTAGATAAAAATGTTGTGGATCAAAAATGGCCAAAAAGGGGGAATGTCAGATATTTACAGGTCCCCAATACAGCTAATATCAATTTAGATACTAATAATAATTTTATCAGCCAAAAGACCCTGGCCAATTCTTAGTGGAACCCCACAAATTGGGGTAACACTATTTCAAATACCTTGCAAGCAATAACACTAATTTAAGCAGTTGGATTACTCTGACCACATGGTGGACTCTGTGGTGTCCATCAGATGGATCTCCCCCAGCCACTACCAGTCCCATTCAAGCACCTACATGGGGACCACCCCTTTTATAGGTATGGTGGGGGTCCCCCAAGGTGCAATATTTTTTGCTAATGGGGATTGGCTAAAATATTTCAAGCCATTGCCCCATGTGTACATCTTTCCCCAAAAATAATTCCCCATCCATTGTTCAGCCTAAGCAAAGCAAATTTTCTGAGCTTAAATAGGCTAAATTCCCATATTTCCTATTTTGGACTAGTCTAAGCTATTCTGAACTTATTGAATTTCCCTCGACCCTTGATACAGTTAAATACTGAATGGTCCGAGATTGAGAGGGTTTGTTTTTCTCTTTTCCCCTGCAGCACTTAATAAAAACTTTAAAAATCCTAACTTTTTAAGTTTTTGAAGTTTAATTATTTTTATTATATTAGTGGTATCACTCCCCAATTGTTGGATTTTGGTAAAACAAGCACCAAGCAAGTATCTCCCACACCCAAAATCCAACAACTTGGCAAAAATCTCGTCAGATAGCTCCATCAATTCGCTAAGCAAAAAGGAATTTATAATTTATAATTTTATTCGAGGTGGGCCGACCTGGGGACGATACCGCACCGATTAGGGAAGTGAAGAAAATGGGAAAGGAGGATAAAACCCGGAAAACCTCCATGCGCGGCGTATGATAGGCCAGGAACTCCATGGACCGCCTTTGCTATTTGCTATCTCGGTTCGGGGCATTGGCGCGCAAAACCAACACAGTCAAAATTGTCCCCTACCCAAAGTCCATTACCGGGATCGAACTCGGGAGGCAGTGGCAGAGAGTCTATACTCTACCACTGGGGTATCCTCCCTTTCAAAAAGGAATTTATAAACATAGATAGTAAAGTACTAAAAAAAGTAAATTTCTAAATTATACCTTAATAAAAAGTATATAATTTCTTATCAAAATGAACTTAGAGCTGGAATTAGTATTAAACAATAAAACTATAAAAATAGTAAAAAAAGTCATAGAATTGACACTAACAAGTAATTTTTGATCAAATGTAACCTTTTACTGTGCAATTATCACCAACGCTAATGGTTATTGAGCAAACGCAGGCCCATAATTCCATCAGGAATTCCCGTGTCTAACTTAAGTTGTTTACAGGCACAGTATTGACGCGTGGTAATAAGCCAAAGAAGTTGTGTTAATATTGGGGCATTGAACTCCATACAAAATGAAAGTTAGTTGAAGTAAATCTCTGATTTAATAAGACTAGCTACTTTTAGTATGTAATCCTTCGCTTTAGAACGGTGTCTGATTATTATTTCATCAATTTGGAATCTTCTTCCGGTTCCTGGATTTGTAGGGAAACATGTAAAATTTACTTTCCATCCTGCATGTTGCCAAGTTATTGCTACTAAACAAATAGCACCTTTTTGGCATTCGATAGTGTGACCAATTGATCGTGGCCCAGTTGATTTCAAGTAGGATCTGAAAAATGTTAAGGACTTTTTTTTGATATTTTAGCTCAAGAGAATTAATCAATTCGGGAAGCTTTTGTGATATTTTGAAGAATAAATGTTGATGGCTTTCAGTAAACGCCGGTGCAGAACCAACCCAAGTTGAAAGTAGATCGCCTTCAAGCATCAGATGACTGGATGTGCTATAAGACGCCGAGGAGTCCATTGTAACGACACTACTACTTATTGGCGCGGAACTGCAGGCTTTCATGGAAGCTTGGAATGCAAAGGTGCTTGAGGTTGAAGTTAAGATTAATATTTTTACTTTCATTTTATGAACTTATTGGCTCATTTTGTTTATGTAATCATACGATCCATAGCTATCAACGTACATCTGTGCCATTTACGTTTCTAGGCAGGATCTTCTACACCGGTATCACGTGATTTCGGAAATGCTAGAAGCTATACTGTTCGTGAAAAGACGATTTTGTATTCAAAGCAATTTCTCTTAATTTAGTATAGGAAAATATATCTGTAAAATTGATTGCTTTTAGGGTAATAAACTAAGGGCTTACCAAATTCACTTGTACTGCAATGTTCTTGACATCAAAATAATGTATTCAGTCCCCCCCTCGGGTTGGGACCATCTAGTACTAAAAAAATAATGTATTCAGTGAAGGCGTGTTTTTATGAATTTAGGTAGATATTTATATCACTTAAAAGAAATTTGATAATTTAAACATCCTCTATCCAACGATTAATTAAAACATATATATATATATATCTTTTTAACATTTGTTCCCAACACAATACTATATCAATATAGTTTAGCGATACAGACCAACATCGGAATAATTTCATCTTTTTAATAGAATTTCATAGTGGATACTTTCAAGTTTTTTACATTAAAAATAGTTTGCACCTACTCGCACAGCTAGAATGATATCACTTTTTCCAACTGCTATCATAGAAATTAGCATCTATTTTTGTCCTATAATCATCATGTATGAGGAATTGATGGTAAAGCTAAAAATCATGTTAAATATTTGTCTTCATGTTTACAACTTGACTTCCTCACAATATTTAGCTTATAAGTAAAGAATAGTCTATTTTCTACCACAAATAAAATAAAAGACCATTTTCATACATGAGATGAGATAGCTTATGCATATGTATCAACTCATCTAACTAACATTGTGCACATCACTATGTGTATAATCTACTTAACACATTCGTCGCCCAGCGTGATTCAGTTGAGTTTCTCACGGGGCCCAAATGTGACTGTCGACAAATTGTCAAAAGCTAGAAAGCGAGAAAAAATATTAAAAAATTATAACCTATTGTCCCAATTGTCCAAAATCACCACAAATGTGTGGACTATTTTAACAAATACTACAATATAATGTAATACAAATAATAATTTATCATAAATATAAATTAATAAAAAGTATCTACTTAGTAAAAAAATTTCACTGACTGACTGCATACTGACTGACTAACATCTGAAACCTTCGAGTCTGATAGGTTCAATTTATTTGGGTGAGTGGGTGAAAATTGCCGAATATTATCGAATCTGAAACCTTCAAGTCTGATAGGTTAATCGATCTGGGCGAGTGGGTGAGAATTGGCGAACATTATCTAATAATTCATCAAATTGCTCACCTGAAACTAATCGAGTCTGATATGTTCAATCAATTTGGGCGAGTGGGTGAGAATTGGTGAATATTATCAGATAATTCACCAAATTGCTCACCCAAAACTAAACAAAAATCAGTCAGAGTTTTAAGTAGATTATTATAGATTACTAGTGAGTTACCCGGCGTTGCTCGGGTTTATTTATAAGCTCACACTACCATAGCTTATAGGCTATGCCAGCACTACTCTTGAGCCACTCGGACTAACAGCTCCGCTGTTGCCTCGTGGCTGGTGAACTGTATCCTAACTACTTAATCAACTTAAAACTCTAATACTGATTTTTGTTTAGTTTTAGGCGAGCAATTTGGTGAATTATTAGATAGTATTTGCCAATTCTCACCCAGTTACCCAAATAGATTGAACCTATCAGACTCAAAGGTTTCAGATTTAAGTCAGTCAGTCAGTGAATGTGTTTTATTAAGTAGACTAGCCGATTTACCCAACGTTGCCTGGGTTGATAATTTATTATACCCATAACCCAATCCTGTTATGGTATAGGAAGCTCAACGATCAAATTTCATCCAGCTCCTTTGAAATGAACAATTATAATCATTTATTGTTAGCTTTTATACTAAGAATATTAAGAAAGCGGAGTTACCCGGCGTTGCTCGGGTTTATGAGCTCCACTGACATAACCTAAAGACTGTGCCAGCACTATGCTTGAGCCACTTGGACTAACAGCTCCGCTGTTGCCCTCGTGGCTGGTGAGCTGGTTGGTTATCCTAAATTTACTTAGTAAATTATTATAATCTAATTAAACCTCTAACATTGATTTTTGTTTAGTTTCAGGTGAGAAATTTGGTAAATTATTAGATAACTTTCACCAACTCTCGCCCACTCGCCTAAATTGATTGAACTTATCAGATTCAAAGGTTTCAGATGTCAGTCAGTACATCCATCAGTGAATGTGTTTTATTTTACTACTAGCTAATTTACCCATGCTTCGCTATGGTGTTAATGAATTTCAGATATTCAATTTATTAATTTAGATTTTATACTATAGATAAATAATAACCACTCAGCCAAATTTAATCGCTCAATTGAATCAACCAAAAACCACCAACCACTCAGCTAAACCTAACAGAACTTATCAAATCAACCAATAACTAATCACCCCTCAAAACTAAACTGTGTCTTATCAATTCGACCGAAAGCTATCAACCACTCGGCCAAACAAAACCTTTCGAATCAATCAAATAACACTAAACTGGTAGCCAGAACATCTTTATATATTTAAAATCATTGTGTATGTGACATGTCTTCCAAACTACTAAATTAACTAATTTACTTATTTTTATATTTTACTGCATTGGCTCATCATTTTTTAGTTTTACTTACACTTTCTATATTAGCTTTAACTATATAAATAGTTTAAATGATAAGAAAGTAATTAAATAAAAAAATTTTGGGAAAAAAGAACCTCCTTTAAAAAAGCTCTAAAAAGTATGAAATAATCGAGAAATTATGCCTCCTCAATAAAACTCTTTTTGAAGTCAGTGCCATATTTTAAACTGAATTATAGAATCTTGCTCACAAATACAAATTATATTTTATATCTGGATTGGGACCAAGTGTAAACTATAAGCAACTTAGAATATATAGTACTGAGTATATAAATTATAAATCCCTATTATAAGTCAGTTAAAATATGATGTTGACTTCAAAAAGGGTTTTATTGAAGAGGCATAATTTCTCGATTATTTCATACTTTTAGAGCTTTTTTTAAAGGAGGTTCTTTTTTCCCAAAAAACTTTTACCACCAGTTATTTTCCCCCCAAAAGAATTAGTGCATTTTTAAAAGTGGCTCTTTTTCCTACTTTTTTTTAGTACTAGATGGTTCTTTTTCCTACTTTTATTAAATATTACTACTTCTATATATTCTTTTTGACCCCTTACTATTTCTCTATAAAATTAAAACTCATTGTATATATATTATACCATCTAGTACTAAAAAAAATTGTATATATATTATATATAGTATCTTATAAAAAATATACTAATAACTCATTTTATTGAATTTAGTTGATTTTATTGGTCAAATTATATTCAATTTACTGATCACCATCTACAATAATTCATTTTATTAGATTTGGTTGCTTTTATTAGTCAATCTATAGTAAATTTATTGATTGCTATCTAAAATAATTTATTTTATCAAATTTAGATGAGTTTATTGGTCAAATTATGCAAAAACAATAGCCATCTATAATTATTTAAGCTCATCCCACTATGATCTTATACTGCCTGAATTTTTAACATACCCACAGCCATAGGACATATATCATAAGTGATTGCGCTAGGATATGAATAACTGACAATTTAGAATTTGAGTTTAGAGCCAAAAGCTGAGCCAATTATGCTAGATGAGGTATTTTAAAATCAATTGTTTTTAATTCAAAGTTTTGATTTAGATTAACTTCTAAAGAGCTAAATAACCATTAACCACTTAACAAAACCATTTAAAATATCAAATCAACTGAATATCTTACTACTCAGCCATAACATTATACCAATTACCATCAAAAACATATAAGATTTTCATTGTTATATAAAACTTTTTATTTTACTATGAAAATAATAATTTTTAAAATTATAAACCTTCTCCATGAAAAATACTTATATGTGCCAATTTTCATGGTGATTGGTCAAATGGTGTCAGAGTCTATAAAACACAAACAAATATACTAATATACCAACATCCATATATATATATATAGATGTAAGTTTTAAAATGTAATTTTGTATAGAAATCATTCATTTTAAGATATTTACTTAGTTTTGTCATTAGAGGGAAAAATAATCTTCAAAATGGCGTATCAAACATTAATTTTGATACAGTATTAAGGGAGATATTTCTTATCGACAAAAAACACCTTTGGGAAATAATATATAGAGATTAAGTAGATTTAGAATAACCAACTCACCAGCCACAAGGCAACAGCAAAGCTGTTAGTCCGGGTGGCTCAAGCATAGTGCTGGAACAGCCTTTAGGCTGTCAGTGCAAGCTCATAAATATATAAATAAACCCGAGCAACGCTGGATAACTCTGCTTGTCAATTTATAAAACTACAACCTAAGAACCTAATTGTATTACTAAATAATTGACATATACCCTTTTAGATATAAATCCTCTAGTAAATAGAATGTACTTGAAGAATTTATTTCATTTACTTGCTACCATAGTATTAGAAACAAAAAAACACTTATAACTAAAGGTATTCATTAAGTTTTAAAGTATGAATCAAACAGGAAAGTTTTTTTATTAAAGTCAAAGTTTTACCAATCTCTTATATATAATTTTTGTTATAATACCTTAAATAAAATTCAATAATCCTCAAGCTAATAATTATGATTTGTTTATATAATATAGAGCTTAGCAGTGATAACTATTAATGCATCTTTCTTATGAACTGAGGGCATCTGATTTATCCTTGGCATTAGCAAAAATTAAAAACCTATATAACTTGTAAATTTTCTCTGATTGACCATATAACAAATCAAATATACAGTAGGACCTCTGTATATCAAATTTGATGGTTCCTAAGAAAAAATTTGATATATAGAAATTTTGATATACAGAAATCTGTTTCTTATTATTATTCATAGGTTAGAAAAAGCACTGGAATTTGTTAAAAAAATCATGCATAGGCCTCCATACTATTAAAATGCCATTTTGTTAATGAATAAATGAAAACTATAATCATTCATTTAATAAAAATTAATGTATTTATTTGTTAAAAGTAAGTATATCCAGGATCTGACAATCTCTCTCCACTCAGCATAACTTTTTGAAAAATTTATTTTGGTTAATTAAAAGCAAACACTTAATCACACACTGAAGTCTTGCTCTGATGTCATCAGATCCACCGCCAACTGTCCCAGAGTGGGGCAGCGGCAAAACTCCCTCCTCCATTTTCTGTCCAACAGGAAAACACACTCGGACTGGCTCGCCCAGTCATTCCAAACCCTTGGGATGATTTGTTCCTCCCAAGGGTCTTGATGCCCATCTTGCATGAACCCAAGCGGTGCCCCACTGCCCCCTGGTGCTCCCCTGGAGCAACATGCATTTTGGCCTTAGGGTCAAATATGGGAAATTCTTCCCCTATGATGACCAAGCCATTATCAAAATGGCTCAGGCAGTGATGACACCAGCCTGTTTTATTGACTTCCACCCCTATAAGGGGTACTTTGATCTTGGCTTCCCCTTTGAAGCTGATGCAGCCACTGCAGCAACGGTGCCATTAGTATTTAATAATATTCCCCTTCCAACAACTTGGACTAGCTTCCAATGGACACCACCGTGGTGGTCCAGTTTGCTGGTTTGCCCACCCACCTCCCCCCTGAAGTGCTCCACCAGGAGCTGATGGAAGGTTTGGCAGTCTACAGCACCAACCCCATCTTACAATTTGTGGTCCCAAATGGGGCCACACGCCTTACTGGGCCTTGGGCATATGCCACAATCAGCCCTGAATTTACAAAAATTTCTTTGGAAATTCCTTCTCATGCCACCATCCCATCTGCCCCTGACCATCTGTTCTGGGCCCACGTTGAGGGCGGATGGACGATTTGTCCATCCTGTTTTGAGTTATACCACTCAAAATGCAAATTCCCATACTCAGAAACTTCCACTGATGCCAAAAGTTTGCCTGACACCCACCAATCCGCCGCCCACCCCATGCCAACTCTGGCATGGGGTATGATCCTACCTTCCCCTCCTCCAATGCCTGATGCTGCAGCTGCACATGCAGCCACTAATCTGTATCCACCTTTTCCTAATGCCATAAATAATTCATCCATTCAAACATCAGATTAGATCCCAGTTTGATCCCATGCATCCACAAAAAAATCAAACAAACCTCAACTGTAAGTAGATTCCCCAATCCATTTAAACCAAAACCTATGGGAATTATTGGATGAAATTGATGAATCAGGTAACATCATAGAAGAACCAATGCTGCAAATTGAGCAGCTCTGTAATGCAGAATGGGATGCAAAATTCCTGCCTCAGAAATATATCCCACAACCTAACGCCAAACCGTTCTACAGTGACCACCAGCTTGCAGTAGAAGCAGCCACCACACCAGATTGCTGTCCGCTCTGCAAAGCTGCCGCCAAATCTGTGGCTGTGCTCACAGAAGGAATTTCACCTCCCATCATCCCCAAAAATCTTACTGCACAAAGTAAGATAAATATGAAAACTTTCACAAAAATGTCACTGAAGCCATCCAGAACGTGGTAACAGTAGCACGGAATCTGAAAGAAAAAATCACCTGAACCAACATAGCCATGTTTGTTAAATTCCCAGATGCCCACATCAAAGCTGAAGACGCTTTGGCCAAATACATTGTTGGCATTATGATGGCTGGCAACTATTCAGAAGTTTCAGTCATCAAGGATATTGAACCCCATGTCACTGATGCCCCCATACCCTTACTATCTGCCTTAACATGCACCCTACTCTGGGATGAGATGGATGTGGCTGAAGATGAGCCCCTGATCCCCCCTCCTCATCCACCATGGAGGGATAGCATTATTTGCTGCCCACCTGGTTGGATATTTGTTAGGTATGATTCAATCAATCCATCCATTTTGGGCATTTTGTTTGAATTGTTATTTTTTATTATGATTTTTAGTTTTAGTTTGGTAATGTCCATCCTCTGGTCAGCTTACCTTGGTTAAATAAATTATTTGTTAAAAAGTATTTAGTGTACAGTATTTATTTACTTTAAAAAATTGTTTGTATTTAAAAAGTAGAAACATACATGTTAAGTGAATAATACTGTATTTTATTAATTGGTCATAAAATAATTTTAAATGTCTTTCTAAACTAAATTTGATGCAGATTCCTCATAAAAGTGTTACATTTGTTGGGTGACTGGATAATATTATCAGGAACATATTCTTCCAATTGAAGACCTTGACAGATTGTTTCAAATGCTGCCATAATTTTCTTTCCTAGAAGGTTTAGGAACTTTGATTTATTCTGCCTCATTGTCTTCACCTAAATGTTCAATATCTTTTGACAAATTTAATATGTTATCATCCATTGGATATTCTGCAACAATAACATTTTTGTCAACCCTTAAAAATTCATTGATTGATATGCCTTGATATATTGCACCAGTTAACTATAACTGGTTCCAACAATTCTCAAGTTGTATATGTGCAATAACTTCTTCCACAACAGTATTTTCAGAGAAGCCAGCTTTTATATTACATTCTGTATTGTTGATTCTGCTACATAATTTTGCCATACCTTTGCTATTATGATATACAAAGTCTGAGACTAATCACATCATCAATAGGTTTTTTGTTTTCCAATGCAAAAATGAGTCTCTTGAGGATCTGTTTTTGGTAAAGCATTTTGAGATTTTTTATTACTCCCTGGTCATTAGGGTGTAGTTTAAATGTGGTGTTTGGAGGGAAAAAACCAGCTTTACAGTTGTTAACTTTTTTGCTACAAAAGAAGGGTGTGCCAGACAATTGTCAGCAAAAAGAACCACTTTTCTTTTTTATATTAGCATTTTTTTGTCAAAGTTTACTATCCATTTCTCAAAAATCTCACTCATCATCCATGACTTTTAATTGTATTTGTAGTAAGTTTTTAAAGACTTCACTCCTTTTAAAGCATCTTAGGTGCTTGTTTTTTCCAATCACTAACAGTTTATTTTTTTTCTTTTCCAGACATATTAGCACACATAACAACAGTTATTCATTCTTTACTATGTTTACCTTTGAAGCATTTATCATGTTAAAAGGTTTGAGTCTTAATTGGTAAAAATCTGAAAAAACCAGTTTCATCCATGTGTAGAACATTATCTGGTTCATACTTTTCTAAAATTAACCTTAAAGTTGTATTTTTCCACTGGTTACAGTCTGCTTCAGATACACATCCACTTTCTCTCAATATAACTTTTCTTTAATGCTGTGACATTTCTTAAATTTGTTTAACCATCCAGAACTTGCTTGAAACTCTTTGTGCCCCAACACTTTAGCATACTCTACCGCCTTTCCTTTATAAGCAGTCCTGAGATAGGCATGTTTTTATCTTTCACCATTTTCACCCAATTAAGAACTGCTTTGTCCATGTCATCATATTTGCACATTTTAGACCATTTTCTATCTGTTCCTACATTTTCATGAGTTTTTAAAAACAGATTCTCAATTCTATATTATAGTTGACATTGTACTCAGTGGAATCAAAAACTTTATCACATTTTTTTCATTCCACTATCCATATCTTTTAATAATACCACCTTTTCTGCAACACTCAAAGATTTTCTTTTTGGCATTATAATAAAAAATAAACTTAAAAACAAAAATAAAGACTGACTGAAACTGAGTTAACCTTACTCCCTAATAATGTACAGTACTACCAAATGATGAGATATTGTAATGTTTGGGAACAATTGCATAGATTGAGGGAGTGAGGAACATGCACAGTGTCATGTGATCAACTGACTAATCCAGACTGGTCTATTCATTTTAACTCAATATGGAATCACAGATTTTCCCCTCATTTCTGAAGTTACAAAGTTCAATATATAGAAATTTTTTCAATATATAAAATTCTTTTTATATTGAAAATTACATGGGACTTAAAGAAATCTAATAAATGGAAATTTAAAATATAAAAAAGTTCAATATACAGTGGTCCTACTGTAATTTACTTTATAGTGTAAAATAATATTTGGAGTCCTGCACCATGACTTGGTCCAGTCAAGCAAATCATTAAAGTTAGATTATGTAATAATAGCCTATCAGATCACTTCAGAAAAATTTTACCCCAGTAATTGGGTTTTGTCATCCATACCAATATTTTTCACTTCCAATCCCAAATATGTTGTGGTATGTTTGTCTCAAGATCAACCCAGCTCAAATAAATGACTTTATAGTATAATGTTTCAGATAAAACTCTTTTTTTATTTTATATCTCACTATAATACAATATTAATTATATATAGTTATATTTAATGTAGTATTACTTATATAAGCGCTAAATATGAATTGATATCTTTGTCTAAATAAAAAAACAGCTATTATCTTAGCCATATGATTTTACATACTATCTATAAGTAATATAGATAGTATCATTTAAATATTTAAATATCCTACAAACTAACTATTAATAATACAAATTAATACCAGAAGTGGCATTATTATTTTTATCCAGATATTCTATTTTTATAAATCAACTTATAACACTAGTTATTTAGTTTACAGGTGACAAAAATTATTCTAAGATATAGTGAAGCAAGAATTTAAGTAAGTGTAAAATTTGGAAGCATGGCCGCTCCCCCTTTTGGTTGGGCACCAATAGTGCTAAAAAATAAGTGTAAAATTCTAAAATTAATAAGGGGTTGATGCATTTTATTAAAAAGTTTCTCCATACAAGTATGGATATCTGTATGATCTTCAAGTGAAAGATTTATAAGTAATTAATCAAATTAAAGTTTAAATGAATAAAAAGTGGAGATCAAATCATGACAGATTATTTTTTTAGTATTTATAAAGTGGCACAATACTTAGAAAAGATTGTGATAAAAATGAATCCAATAATTTCACTTTCTCAATCTTTTCTATGATTTATAATATTTTTATGAATAAGATTAATTATTTAGATGCTGTGCGTGGAGGTTTACCAGGCATTATCCTCTTTTCCTATTAATCCAATTTCCCATTTCCCTATTAATCAGTAGGGTACATCCCCAGTTGACTCCACTCATATAAATAAGAGTAAGTATTTATCTTCTATGATAGCATATTTATGTGAAGAAATATATTGAACTTTATTTTAAGTTAATATGGTATACTATAAAAGGCTTTATCTTTATCAGTGCTTATAATTATTTGGGCTGTATAATAAGTATTATGTTAATTAACAAGCTAAATTAATAAACTTTTCTCTCTCGTTGCAAACACTTTTGCAACATATTCAATTCAAGTCTAGGTAAGTTTTATAATCTTATCAAGGAGATTAGTGTGCACCCAATGTTGGTTAGCAGTTGGGCGAGTAAAGTTAAGGGCACAGGTGTAGGCCCCACATCAACCAAGTTTTGTAAACGCCCTGGCGAATCCAGAGGCATAGATAAAATTAATAGTAAAAAACTGGCGGTTACCATTTCCCCAAAAAATTTTGGTCTGACAAGCGCTCTGCAACCAGTTCATCAATACACCGCACTCCCGAACATTATCATCAGTGAAATATGGGGTGCATGTCTTCCTGGATATTCAACAAACAGCGCTTTGGGAGAAGTTTTGTGGAGATGTACACATACCTTTCCCAAATGCAGTGTATGTTGCACCACACTCCATGACTTGCAGTTGGCTGGATCTAGGATTTGAAAATAAAAATGTGGCGGATTAAACCGCAAAAGTGTGAGTGGTAGTGGACCTCCCAAGTAGTCAATGGGTAATCAAAATGAAGTGCACTTGCTGGACTAAATTGAACCAAATTTTCATAACTTTTGACTTCCTACCTACTACAGTCAAGCGCACCATGCTGGAGCACCACCTGAAGTCTGGGCTCTCCAAATATGGGGAAATCCAATCCTTTGAGATGCAGCACTTTATGCTCATGCCAGACCTGTGCATGGGCAAAGCAATTGCTGTTCTTACACCATCCGCGGGGATAGCGGAAGATTTGACCCAAATCCCTCACACCACTTTTGTAGAAATTAATGGGCAAGACTCCCACCCATTCAGGGTCACTATGGATAGCGCGCATCCTATCTGCACTTTCTGTCGCACTTTTGGCCACAAGGCCCATACCTGCCCCACCAAGGAGGGCATTACTCAAACCAAAAATGATCCTGGAAGCAATGTGTGGTGCAGACGCCCACTATGAACTGGCAGTAGACACCAACGCAGCCTTCCCGTGAGGTGCACCTGGGTGCTATATTCAAGTAAAACCTGTATCCCCGCAGGAGTACAAGAAGGCCAAGCAGGCCCACAGAGCGGCGGCCAAGGTGGCAGCCATGACCAAGTCCATGATCCCACCTGCCCAGCTCCAGGAGGACATCAAGTCATTTACAGTGGAAGCAGCTCATGAATCCTTCCACCAATCAGATTGGGCCGCCCAGGCTGAAGACCTGATGGGTGAGTCAGTTTCACCCAACCAATGCTATCAAGCATCAATTAATCTGAGTAACTCACTAATATTTCTGCTGAAATTCCACCCTCATGCAATGGTGCACCACAAGTGCACACAATGCCAAAAATTTGTCCCACAGTGGAAAAAAAGCAAAAGGCAAAAGCCAACGCAAACCCCACAGCAAAAGCTTCACATACTGTACCATACTCCATAGCACAGAATACCCGTGCTACCATACAGCAACGTGCTGAAAAAGAGAAGGCTGAAGGGCTCAGGTGCCCTTCCCCTTGCACCTAAGGTGCGATGGGGGGAGCCTTTACTTTAGGGACGTTGATTATTGCTGGACTCAAGGCCTCACCGTCCCAGGCTAGGAAACTGAGTTTTTTAAAAAATAATTTACCTGTGGACATCATGGCCATTCAGGAAACCCACTGTCCGCACGGTGCAGAGGAAACATGGGCAATTATGCTCCTCCCTTACCTTTACTTTTGGTCACCACACTATGGGGTGCTTGTTAGAGTGACCCATAGTTTTAAATTTATTTCGTCAACATTGTACCTCAATGGCCATGTCCTTGTAGTCACCTTTTTGTGGGATGATGAAGTGCACGCTGTTGTTAACATTTATGCCCCAACCTGTGCATGAGATTGTCAGGAATTCTTCTTGGCCATCAATTCCCTTCCGCTACCCCCTGACCCATTTGTTGTTGGCGACATGAACTGCTGGACCAACCCAACCACAGACCACTGGCCCTTGTCGCCTACACCCCCACAGGGGCACGTTGAACTTCGCGTTCTAAAGGCCACCCTAGGGTTGTTTTATACTCTGCCACATCATGCACCGCTGCTCACAAACACGCCTCTCCCCTATGTGCACAACAGCCAGCTAAGGTCTATGACCTGCATTGACCTTATTATCACACCGTTGAAATTTCAATCCCAAATTTACCACTTTAACATGACAAAAATCAATTTATCTGACCACAGAATGGTATTGGTTTCCTTCTGTTTGTCCAATACAGCGGCCCAGGCGCCAAAGTGGTGCAAACTCTACCCCACCAAGATCGTGTCGCCCAGGTTTTCCTCATGGGTGGACACTGAGACCTAAGCTCCAGAGTTTACCACACAGTTATGTGCAGACCCAATCTCCACCTGGTCCACCTTTAAAGCGAACACCATCCGCCAGGCTTGCCACATCTCATCACTTTGCTTGAGGGCTGCCTCGGCAGTCATTTTGTGCATGCTGGCAAAAGTGGACCATCTGGAATCCAATGTCCCAGTGGCAGGCTACACCAAGGCTTGGGGTCATAAGTGGGCATAAGTGTCCGCTCACCTCAACGCACTGGTAAGACAACACAAGCATCGGGTTTGTGTTCAGTATAAAGCAAAGCATATAAAAGTGGGTGATACGTGTTCCACTTACTTTTTTTGAAAATTCTTCACACTCACCAGAGCTTGGCCTGCACACATGTGCAAAGGCCAGACCACTCCATCGCAGATACTCTGGCTGAAGTGGCAATTGAAGTATGAAACTATTACTCTAAATTGTATCGCTCTGATCCAGTTCCACCAGCCAAAGTGGACAATTTTCTCAAAAGTGCACATATCTGCACTGTTTTCCATTTTCTGGAGTTGATGAATTTGATTTCTTGGTATGAACTCTGGTCTGCTGTTTGAGGTGCACCGTACAGGAAATGCCCAGGTCCAGAAGGCATTCATTATGAGTTCTATAAGAAGTATTTCAAAGATCTTTCCTCCTTGCTGCTTGCCTCTATGAACCAATGCCTTATGGAAATGCGCCTCCTTCCTGGAGTGCAAGAGGCCTTCACAATAACGTTTTACAAGAAAGGGGGTAAGCTGGACTTAGCCAACTGGTACCCACTTCACTTATCAACACAGACATAAAATTTTTTTACAAAAACATGGCAAACCGTCTAGGGGTTGTTGCCTCTGCTCTCATTTCCCCTGAACAATTTAGTTTCATTCCCAAAAGGTCTATTTGGGACAACATACACACAGTAGCCAACGTCTGTTAATCCACGACTTCTGGATCACTTGTTTTTTAGAACTTCAGAAGGCCTATGATAGAGTCAACTGAGATTACCTCAGAGCCTGCCTCCACAAGTTCCACCTCCCATATCGTTTCATTAATTGGGTGATGTTGCTCACAGAATCTGCCTCAATGGCTGTGCGTGGCCCAGGCTTCCTCACGGATGTAGTTCGCCCTCAAAGAGGCCTACGCCAAGGGGACCCTCTAAGCCCACTCTTGTATAACTTCAGCCTTGGCACACTTCTTCAAAATATGAATGCCTGCCTTACTGGTGTCCATGTGCAAGGCCAAGCACCAGTCAAGATGTTGGCGTTTGCTGATGATTGTGTGGTTGGGGTTTCTACAATCATGATGTACGCGCGCTTGAAGCTACTATACAGGTTTACTCCAGGGTAAGTAATGCTTACTTAATGCATTAAAACCAAAATTATTCTCCTTGGTCGGTATCAAGCCCGCTTGTCCCCAGCGCCCCATTTTCTACCTGCTTCAACAACTTGCTCACAGGATCGTTTGCCCTGCCCACCCAACACTGCCCCGCTTGCGCTCCCCTTTGTGCCAAGCCCCACTGCTGGCCCTGTCCGCCATCTGAGGATGTGGCTGGAGGTGGGAAGGTACGCCTCAGTGGTGATGGAAAATTATATCCTAGACAACGTTATGAAACGCATAGCTTCCCTCAAAGCCCGTCAGACCTCCTTTACTGGCAGAGTAGTGCTAGCCAACTCTATGCTCCTTTCTAAAGTTTGGTTTGGTTCCCACGCCATCGCCTTTTCCCCTTGTTTTTTAAGTCTTTATACGCCCTTCTGCAAGGGTGGCTTTGTTTAGGCAGCCCACCGCCTGTGCGCCTGGATGTCATGTTTGGCCCTCGCCATAGTGGTGGCATGGGCCTGCTCAACTATGAGGTCCACGCCGCCAAAATCCTTGGCACCTGGATCGCTGCAGTCACCAACTCTATAATCTCAGCCCAGCACTGGTCTCGCGCAGCCCGCTCCAACTTCTCCCATGCCCTGGGCCTCACCAATCCTGCCCACCCCCATTCTCTGTTAAAGTACCTCGCCTCACACCCTTCTGCTGCGGGCCCACATGGGACGTCGCCCCACTTCAAAAGAATTCTCCTCTCCATGTGGAGCTCTGAGTGGAGAATTTGTATCAGTGGGCACACCACCCAGAGGGGGCGCCCTACTCCTTGGTTCACCCAGGAAGTACAAGGACTACCCATTATGAACGGAGTGATACCCATAAGGTCCCTTACCATAGCCAGGGTGGACTACCTGGACATGTTGGACATCCCCTAAACCCTCGATAACCAGAAAGCCATCTGGAAGTATTCCCACCACCCTCTTCTGCAGCCGCATATTTCATTCCCATGTGTGGCGCTGCTTGAGATGGGTATACCGTACTGCTGAGCGCTCTAACGCTTTGCACTCATCTTGCATTGAGTGTGGCCAGTATGGAACTTTGGTTAACCACCTAGAAGAGTGCCCTCCCTCAAAAGCGATATGGCATGAGGCTCAGTGTCTCTTTCGTCAGGATCAGGGACAGCCCTTCAGCCTGTCTAAGGACATCTTTGCATTGTCCCTGGTTTCTCCTATACCACCTTCCCTCTGTTCCTTAGTGGTTTCAATCGCTATGTAGACTATCCACATGATTGTCTTGGATGCTATCTCAGGCTCTACTCCCACCCTCCAGGAAGCTATACGCCGGTTCCAGTCTCACCTTGTGGACCACTTTCAAGCGTGAATGTTTAGGTACCTCCCACCCCATCACCGCAAGATGATCTCATCCTGGTTCCCAGTTTGGTTCATTGCTTCAGACCCCTCCCTACATATATGCTCAATAGTGGCGCAAGCCACTACACACATAACCCCCTTCCTTCTCTTGGCGTTTTCACTGGCAACAGGAGATAGCGTTTGCTTCTATGGGGTGCCCTCCTCTCGCTGAAGTTCATTTCATTAATTTAGTTTACTTATTGGAAGTGTCTGTCCCCTGGTCGGCCTTCCATAAATAAAATTAAAATTAAAAAACTAAATTAATGATGGTTAGACTAATGGGTATATTTTTTATTATGTTAATCCTATTACTTATATTTTTTGCATTAGTTTATAAACTAAAGGTCACTAGATATCCCTGGTATAAACTTAATTTTAATTGTAGTTTATGATTATATGTATTTATGTATTTTATTTTTGGAGGCTAGACGAATCTCATGACTTTAAGTCTACGAAATTATAATAAACTTAAATTTTAATTAATCTTAATATATGGTATATCATTTAATAGAGGGTTTGCTAGTTGTAGAGTATGGACACAATGACCACTGCCTCCCAAGTTCATTCCTGGTACATGAACTTTCAATAGGAAACAATTTTGTGACTGTATTGGCATTATGTACTAATATATTGAACTGAGATAGCAAATAAGGAATCAGTCCAAAGAGTTCCTGACATATCACAACTCTGGGTATAAAAGGTTACTAGTACTTAAACTTCTTTCTCATAGATTTTAATTTCCCATTTCCACATTAATTGGGGTGGTATTGTCCCCAGGTTGGCCCCCTTGATATAATTAGGTTTATCAAAAAAATATAGCAAAATATAAAAAGCTTGTCAAAGCTTGCTTTGGGTAATTAAATCACAATACTAAAGCTGGAATTGAGTCCCCTAAATTGGCCATGTATTGCCTCCTACATCCAATTTATTCTAAGTGGTGAAGACTAAAAAAGTCAATCTTAAAATTTCACGAGGTATTAATCACTCCATACCACCCATTAAAGTACTATATATAACAGCTGCACAATTACCAAAAACGCATTAAAGAAGATTTTTATAATGGAGTCACAAGTCACCAGATGACAAAACTTAGAAAGGCCATTGTTTGACCCTTTATATGGAAAATCAGAAAAGATCCTTATCTTGGAGGACCATGTTCCTATTGACACAAGGCACTTATGCACCCTATAAGGATTTATTAATCTTATACTCATAAGGAATTATTATACCTAACCTTGTATTATTGTATACTACAATTACATTCTCTTTATGGTTTTAGGACATCAAAGCATAAAATCAGTTCCAACCCTGAGCAACAGTTCAAATACTCTCACTACTACAAAGATGCCTAGCCCATTATATTTAGAGAAGACATATTGTTGCCAGCCATCCTGAGAGAAGCTATAATCTCTGAATCAAACAGCTCTGAGACCCAGAATAGAAAACTGTTGGCACAAGATGTTCTTAAATCCTATATTTGGTGCTCAATACAGGGGGCTTTGAGTTGGTATAATGAAGAATTTCAATTTCTTAATGAAAAATTCTACCCAAGAAACTTAAGCCTTTAATAAGGCAGGCATTGTAATTAAGTGAATCAGTGCTTTATATCACGAGAGCCTCAAATACAACCATGATCCTGAAGTCTCAGACTATCTTCAAGTTCACCTTACTCACTTTTGATCATTGTTGGACGATTATAAGTCCAATATTATAGTAAGGATGTTTTAGCTCATAATACGGATGAAATTGGCCAAAAGACCCTGCCAATTCTCAGTGGAACCCTTTGAATTGGGGAAATATATCTATTAATAATTCTTGGCCATATACCACGCAATTAAATAGTTGAACCGCTGCAACCAAGCAGCAGAATCAAGAGAGGCCATCCAGCCCCCCTCATTCCATAATTAATTTAATCAAAACACCTACGTGGAGACCACCCCCTTTTATAGCCTCAGAGGGGGTCTTCACAGGTGCAAAAATCTTCCTCAACGGTAATTGGTTCCAATATATCAAATCCTTACCTGAAGGATTGGTCCTACCTACTACTGACCCTTCCACAAACATTACGTTAAAGAAAAGCGAGTTTCAATAAATTTAATAAGTCAAAGCCTCATATTTCCTAATTTGGATGTTTGTAGCTTATACTGAATTCTTTAATATTTTCACTACAAACCTCAAATTGTATAAATACTAAGCAGCAATCAATTAATAGGGGTCTCTCTAAAACCCATCGCGCCCACAAATAAATTATATAAAAACAAGCTTTTTAGTGTTATTAAAGTTTTATTGTTTTTATATAAGTGGTCGGCAAAGTCCCCTCAAAAAGTAGTTATTTTAGAAGTAGAGATTGAATTACTCCCACGCAAATTGTTGAAATTCATGGTACCAAGCACCAGCAAGCATCCAAAAAACCCTGAATTCTAATAAGTGGTGCTCACTACAGGGGAGCCTGTACACCACAAAAAACAACAAAAACAATGGAGGTTGGTGGAGTCAGTAACCCCCATGACCTTTCTCATGGAAGTAAACCCCCAGCTAGCCACTCTTGAAACCCAGCTAGATAGTGCTTTGTCTCGCCTCAAAGGCTCGAGCAGCACTCATTGAAAGGCCCTTATGGGGACTCCCCTGGTATCAATAAACCCCCTTGTCAGATTCTGGTGGTTGACTTGAAAATAAACCTTTTGACAACCATCAGATCAGACGATTACCCTTTCACCGCTTGAGCTAACACCTATATTCTCATTTCAAAGCCTATTGTAATTATACTATTTGGGCTATACATCTCAATGTGATTTTGATCAAGTATTTTATCAAAGAAATTGGCCCTAATACACTTGCATATTATGGCTGATTTCCTATGCATCAAATCTCAGCAATTGGTCCCAATTATTTGGAACACTACCAATTCACATGTATACAAAATTTTTTAGGAATGACCCAAAGTTAACGTCTGAAAAACCCATGGATTATCAGATGAACAATAAAATTTAATCAATTTTCAGCCCTAGGGAGAAATTCATATGTTAATCCGCATAATCAGCATGATAGCACTTGCATGGACCGCCCAAAAGGGATTACCTAGTGCTATCAAGGGAGAGGCCTGCCGATGTCCCAATTAGGGGTGCACCATTTACTTCAATTGATGCCAAAATTTCACAGAATGTGTATTTCATCAGCAGTATGATGTAACTGAAATCCAGAAGATCCTAGGACAATTTTGCATGCTTTTATCGCAATTTTTGTACCTGAAATCCTCTTGATTTTGAGAGTATTGTGCCACCAATTTTCCTAAGAAAAGGTTTCAGTCATATCAGTTCAAGGGCCAAACTGAGGTGGTAAAATATCTGTTGAAATTTTGTGCTGGAATGTGGCCAGGAGATGCCCTAGAGGTATAAATACCGGCGCCTGGTCTAATGACCATTATCTAATAAATAGCTTCGAATAAAAGTTATATTTTTATCATCCTTTTCCTAGTCTTTATCTGAATCCTAACCTTGGAGAAGTGTTGACAAGCTGGAAGGACCAAATTCCCAGTTTGTATTGAATCCTTCCTCAGAAGAAGTTCCCAAACACGAAGGGAAAATTATGCCCAAAATCAGCCTTAAGAGTCGAGGCGATTATAATAGGCCTAGTGAGTTTTTGAACGGTCTGAATATCATAAACTACAGGCACTATCGAGGATCAATTATTGGAACTTTGATCTGAATAGATGTGCAGGATAATAAAAAACAAGTGAGTGATCATCAGATTTTGACAACTGGTGCTCACTCAAAACTGATGACACGCTCCAAAATGGATTCCAGTAACCAATTTCTGGCAGATTTGGCCAGAAAAAACAGCGACATTGAGATGAGAACTAAAGACAAGGCCATCTTAGATTTTTTTCCCAGTCACCAAGGCTCCACAGCTGGTACCTCCTACACCCAAAATCTTGTCAATGTGGGGGAGCTCATGCAGCAAAACCAGTTGTCCCAAATAGAAATGAGGATGATGCCTTGAACAACAAGGAATTTTCAAAAATTTGGACGGTTGTGTTGAGATTGCAGGCCAGAAACACTGAAATTACTCAGGAAATTTGGGAACTCAGAATGCAATAATCAACTGCAAATTCCCCAGTAGATAGTATGGGCAAAGACATAAAAAGCATTACGTCCAATCAAGCTTTATTTGAAGAAAAGCATGACACCCTCAAAAAACAAAGTGGCTGATGCTCACCCAGCTTTGACAAAAGAATAGGAAAAAGATATGTCCATTCAGCCAAAAAAACAGTTTGGAAGAACTAAGGGCCAAATTCGAGCATCAGAGTTCAGTAGTTCAGAGCAATATCATGAAACCAAATCATCAAAAATTGACACCAATGCAGAAACTGATATTTTGAACATCCGTTCTATGCTAGAGTACTGGCAGCAATCCCAACGTCAGATACTTTCCCAACGGGAAAGAGGGCTGATTATGGGCGATGATACACCAAGACGTTTAAGAAGAAGTATAACCCCTGTGCCCAAAACAGGGCGAGATGACTTCAAACCATTGAATTTACCAAAGTTTAATAAGGATGGAAATGTTCACTCTTTCCTCAAGTTATTTGAAAAAGTAGTGAGAGGAGCATCAGACCATGCAAAAGGATCAGCACTGATTAACTCACTTAATGCCCATAGCTGTGACCTCGTTATGCCCTATTTGGGTGACAATTGGTCCTATATGTATGCCAAAATTGCAATAAAAAAATAGTTTGGAGGGCCTGAGAAACTAGAAACCCACAAAAGAGAGCTTCTTAATATCAAATTCAAACAGAATGAGACTATTGAGGACTTTGTGAATAGATTCTTCCATGAGGCACAAGTTCTGCGTGGGTGCAATGCAATAGATAAGGTTGACGCCAAAATTGCATTGGAGCGCAGGATTAGGCCCTTCTGTGAACTGCACAATGTCATGTTGCCTGCATCCAATGGAAGCTTGGAAATCCAAGAGCTTACCAATTACTCGAGAAGCTGTTCCTGTAATTTCAACACACCTAATTGGGCCAAAGATCAGCAAAAATCCCGATTTTTGGGCCCAAAAAACAACACTATGTCTGACAAGGGGAAAAATTTCCAAAATACAAACCAAAAATTCGAGCAAAAACACAAACAGGGCCAATTACATGCTAAAAATATGGTCAAATAGGGCACTTTGCTAGCCAATGCTACAGACAGTCCAACAAAAGGCCTGGGGTCAACTTTGTTCTAGAAATTAACAGTGACAGTGAGGCGGGAAAAGAGCAGGTGGAGTAGAGGCGGAATGCTCTAACTCCACCGATTTTCAAACCATTCAACCTGACCCTGATGAGCTCAGGGCTAAAGATGTTGCTAGAAAATCCTCAACCATATCAGGGCTGATAATGTCATGATGGTCACTACTCAGGCCACAGCAAAAGCAACTAAACCCTTGACAATAACCAAAGAAGCCTGAGCAGAGGTAATAAAACCTTACGTGAAGCACGTTATTGATCAGGGTTTGGGCCTACAACCCAGATGTTCAACCGACCTTTCTAAGCTTAACAACATTCAAGTAGCTATTACCATGAAGACCTTAGCAAATAACTTCCCAGATATCTGCCCAAGTCTGAAATCACACATGGAATTGGGCAATAGTCACAGCATTCACACAATAAATACCTCTGAAAACTACTCTGAATGTACTTATGTGGACATAGCAGTGAGCAATGTGCAAGTTCAGGCCATTGTTGATAGTGGCGCTCCTATCAATATAGTCAGTACAAAGTAGGTTAGAAAACTGAAAATCGCACCTGATGTTGCCTATTGTCAGGAATATGGAACCTCTGGAGCTCATACAACTAAATCGCTGGGCGCCTACAGTACCCTACTCTCAGATTCGGATCTATTGTAGTAACAGCACCTTCTATAGTATTGCCAAATATGAACTATGATATCCTAATTGGGAATGATTTCCTAAGAAGATATGGAGTTGTTACCAATCATAAGGACAATAATCTCACCATTCTGGGCCAGACCATTCCACTTTACTATAACTGTGATATGGCAGTTGAGAAATGAAACCCAGCCTATTCATAAATCTGGCCTACAAAAATGAGTCATCCCAATTGAGTATTCCAAAGATTGGTCAAAGATAAATCCACTACCCACACGGGTTGATGAATCAAATGGCATTCCACTTCAATTAAATAGACCATCACTATACCATCCGGAGAACAAGTAATCATCTTGATGGGACTAACAATTAATATCCCAGAAGGACTTTATGGTGAAGTTTATTAACCATGGTCTAAATCTCAATTTGAACCAAACATTGCCTCTAGTATTATCATTCTGGGCCACGGGGAAATACATATC
The DNA here is from genome assembly GCA_022478985.1 of Massospora cicadina. Taxonomy (NCBI): domain Eukaryota; kingdom Fungi; phylum Entomophthoromycota; class Entomophthoromycetes; order Entomophthorales; family Entomophthoraceae; genus Massospora; species Massospora cicadina. The sequence goes on along the minus strand of JAKSZP010017758.1, from coordinate 3,036 downwards.
TTATGTGCAAACCTGCAAAATAGGCTTATCTCCATTAAGCGACATTAAAAATTGCTTTTCTGCATTTGTTCCCTACCATGGAACTTCACTCATCCCATGAGTTCAGAACTTTTGTCAAATTAGGGCTCCCCAATAAGGACCTACTCAGCATAAATAATGTTGTCCCTATGGCCGATTTAAGCAACCTGACCAACCCTAAGAAAGTCCAAGCTCAGGAGTTATTCTCTAAATATTGGGAAATATTCGCCCAAGACAATTTCAACTTGGGATGTGCTAATGGTGTCACCCACAAAATCAATACTGGAGATCATAAACCTATTCAATTATGCCCAACTAGACACCCAAAATCATCAGAAGAAGCAGTATCCAAGGAGATTAAGGAACTCCTCGATCATGGCATGTTAATCCCTTCAAAAAGTCCATGGGAAGCACCAATTTTAATTGTGAGAAAAAGGGATGGAAGCAAACAAATAGTCATTGATTATTGGAAGTTAAATAATATCACCAATAAAGACTTGTACCCACTGCCATGAATCGATGATGCCTTGGATAGGCTAGGGTGCAAAAGTTCTTCTTGGCAATGGACCTTATCAGCGGATATTAGCAAATAGATCTTCCCAAAGAGGAGCACAAGAAATGTGCAATCATAACCCAAGAGGGCCTATTCCAGCTGACGAGCATGCCTCAAGGGCTCTGCAATTCCCCAGCTACATTCCAACGTGCAATGGACACAATCCTTGGAGATTTGAAATTGTCATGTGTACTAGTGTACCTTGACAATATCAACGTTTTCAGCCGCACTTTTGATGACCACCTGGAACACTTAGAGGAGGTTTTCAGAAGGCTAGCTGCTGCAAACTTAAAAATCAAGCCCAGAAAATGTCAGTTTTTTAAGAACCACCTGGAATACCTCATATTTGTGATTGATAAAGTGGGTCTTCAGCCCCAAATCTCTAAGCTGGATGCCATCTCCAAAATGAAATGGCCCGAATCCAAGTGCAATATTCAAGTATTCCTAGGCATGATTGGGTACTATCACCAATTTATCATTGACTTCGCACAACTTGGAGAGCCGCTTTTCTATCTGCTTAAAGATAAGATCCCATTTGACTGGACTCCATCTTGCCAGGATGCATTTGACCAAATCCAATTGGCCCTATTAAGCGCGCCTGTTCTTTGATACCTGGACTTTGATCACAAATTTATCATCCAGACTGATGCATCCCAAACAGCAGTGGGGGCCATTTTATCCCAAGTTGGAGAAAATGGTGAAGAACACTCAGTTGCCTTCACTAGTTGGACCTTAAACATTCACAAAAGGAATACACGGTGATGAAATGAGAATGCTTAGCCATCATATATGCTTGCAATCAATTCCAGGTCTACCTTTATGGCACTCATTTCAAAGTTGTTACCAATCATGCTTCCCTAAGATGGTTAAACAACTTAAGAGAACCTGAGGGCCAATTAGCCTGCTGGGAATTAAAGCTTCAAGCTTATGACTACACCATCGAGCATCAAGCTGGGGCAAAACACCAAAATGCCGACTGTCTATCCTGACTACCCACTATTGCAACACTTAGTCAGGCCACCAATGAGTTGTTTATGAAAACGATCAGCGGAGAGTAACAAGATGAGCCTGAATCCATCCAAAAAATATTATCAGATCTACAAAAAAATAAAACCATCAAAAATGGGACATTTTACAAGATCATCAAGGACAAAAAGTATATTTTCCCAAGACCATTGGCCCAAACAGACCTAATAATTGCAGTGCATAAGGCCATAGGGCATGGTGGATTCAAGAAGATGAAAGAGCATCTGAAGCAATTTTACTACTTGGAGTCAATGCATTTCAACATCCAAGAAACGCTGGAATGCTGTGCAGAGTGCCAAGGCAAAAAACCATTCCAAAAAAGCATCTTACTAGCTTGTTCATCCCAATTTTTCCTGGAACACTGTATTTATTGAAGTTGTTGGCCCACTTCCAACAAGCAATATGAGGGCCAAGTACACAATCATAGCCATCCGCCCACTTGACCAAATGGGTCGAGGCCAAAGCCATTTAGAAGCTGGAGCAGCAACCACCGCCAAGTTTGTACTTGAAAACATCATCCACAAACTTGGATGTCCCCAAGTTATTCTGACCAATAATGGAACCAACTTTACCGCCAATGTCCTTGCCAAGCTCAACCAACTAATGGGAGTACAAGGTGTGCTTTCTGCTCCCTATCACCCTAAAACTAATGGGACTGTTGAGCGCGCAAACAGGACGTTGGTGAACATTATCTGGAAATTAACCTTGGCCAAACCATCTGAATGGAGTACTTATCTAAATGTGGCAGTCTTCGCCTACAATATCTCCTACCATTCATCAACCAGGATGTCCCCAATTCAAGTATTATAAGGTAGACACCCAGACCTACTAATGCTGCTATATTTGGCTTTAGAGGATCCTGGAAAAAACACTTACCCTCAGTACGTTGAGAAGCTTGCAGATGCTTTCTCAAACTACAAGCTCAAGCCTTCGACAACAGTTTTGCCAAGAAAAGGCCCAACATCAAATTGGACTAGAAGAATCGCTACCCACTGGCCAAATTTGAAGTTAATGATGAAGTTCTACTTGCAACACCCACAGATTAGGCTGAATACAAAAAGTTAGATCACATCTGGGTCAGGCATTTGAAGTGATTGAGAAAACATCTAAGTTCATATACACTGTCAAAATTCTGATATGACTGGACGATAAAGCCCTCAGTTGTGATGGCGGAATGAATTGGATCCATTGAGTTTACTATGAGTATCTATTAATTGAGCGCCTTAATATAAGGCGATATTAGGTTATTGAGATATTGCCTCGAATTAGGCAATGCCAAAATTAATAAATGAAGAATTGATGGAGCCAATGAGATATGGCGAATTAAATTACTAATATATAAATGGTAGCATCCAAAGTCGCTACAATATAGGTGAGATGATATGATCAAAGGTTGGTTGCTGTTAAGTAAGTTGAGAGTAAGCGGATTTGGAAGAATC
>JAKSZP010017757.1:0-42193 GCA_022478985.1 Massospora cicadina | reverse complement strand
TTGCAGTGACAGCGGACCTTAGCGATGTGATGTATGATAAAATGATCAGCGGAAAATATGATGATGAACCGCCCCAAGTAATTAAAGTGACAAATGAATTGCGCACAAATACCTTCCAATGGAATGGAGAACTGTACAAGTGAATCGGCGATACTACAGTGAATTTTCTGTGGCCCTCCGCATGGCCAGAAATCATTATGAGCACTCACAGGGCAGTCAGGCATAGTGGAATGCGTAAGACTATGGAGTTGTTATGCCCACAATACTATTGGAAAAGTATGAGTTTTGATGTGCTCAAAACTATTTCCTGTTGCCATCAGTGCCAAGTGGAGGAACTGTTCTGCCATATGACGTCATATCAGCTAGTGAAACCACATTTCACTTGGCATATGGTCTCCTTTGATGTCGTTGGCCCCTTGCCAACAGGAGCCAACTGTTGTAAGTATATTCTAGTGGCTATTGACCACTTGACCCAGTGGGTTAAAGCAAGGGCAATATGAGATCTGGGGGCAGTGATGGTGGCTAAATTCATGTTGGAATGCATTATTCAGCGGCATGGTTGCCCTCAGTTTATTCTCACTGCTAATGGCACCAACTTCACCTCACACATCCTTCCCAAGCTAAATGAGCTTATGGGAATCTGCGGAGTTTTGATGGCCCCATACCACCCCCAGTCCAATGGAATTGTTAACTGAGTGAATGGAACTCTGGTGAACATACTCTAAAAATTAGTAACATATCGCCCTTCTGATTGGAGCTCTCTTCTTTCCACCGCCGTGTTCACTTATAAAATTAGTTACCATTCCACCATGGGGAAGAGCCCCTTCCAATTACTATATGGCCAACACCCAGCTCTTCTGGCGCTGCTTTATGCGTGTGTAGAAGACACTGGCGGACTAGAACACCATCGCTATTTGACTAACTCGCAAACATTCTGATCAATAACAAACTGAAGCATATTCTTTCAGCTTGGCTAAGAAGATTAGGAATCAGGCTGCTGATCAGGTATGCCATAGTGGGTTGGTGCCATTCAAGGAAGGCGATATGGTTCTCTTTCACAATCAACATGGATTTGGGCAGAAGCATAAGCTGGCTAGTATCTGGATCATCCCATTTGAAGTAATAGAGAAGACTGGAGTTGACGCGTATACTATTAAGGATCCTACAAGTGGTTGGATCATTACTTGAGTACACACAAAGTTCCTCAGACCTTAAAAACAATAGAATCTTATCTTCCAGTCAAGGAGGGGGTAATGTCACAATTTTGATATGACTGGACAATAATCTTGGGACAGCTAGGCAGAAACCTCCAAACACAGTATCAGTTACAAATATTTGATTGCCTTGAGATGAGGCGATATTGGGATATAACAAGTCTTATTTGATATATTAAGTTTATTGGATTGCCTCTATATAAGGCGATAAGGCAATATTGATATTTTACAAATATGAAGTAAATCGCCTACAACTAGGGCGACAGCGGATTAAGAGTAACAAGCCAAATTCAAGGAAAATTGGCGGAATAGAATAACCCAATCAATGAGAAATAGCATCGCCTGAAGCCGATGTATATAAGCAAAATGGGCGATTGAGAGAGGTAGCTTTTTTTAGTGTAAGACGAGTGGGACAGCAAAACATAGCTGTGTTTATAGTAAATAAAAAAAATTGTTCAGGGCAATTTCTCCTATTTTTAATATATATTTTCAAGTGCATCTGAAGGACTGACAATCTTCACATTGTCTTTCCGTTGTTCAGAGGGCTCAACCTGTGTGAATAGCCTGGCGTATCCTAGCAATACCACCCAAAATTACAACACCCAGCTTTGGTCTAGGGTATGCCTAAGGTCAGGAAGGGCCTGTAAATTTACCTTCTGGGCCTCCTAGCATCCAGCCTTATCCTTGGTGTTGGTCCCCACTATGGTGTTATGTGACCATGACATTACCCTCTTCACCCAACGGGGCACAACCCCCCCTCCAGGGGCTTGCGCAAGGGAAAAGTTCTTGTGTGCAGGGCCAACTTCATGGTGGCAACGGTCAGTTTAGGTTAATATCCAGCAGCTTGGGGGAAACGCTGGTGGAAGGCGTCAATCAGATATTGGGCATTCACACAGTTGCGCACTAGTGTCCAACTGTTCTCTGCAGCATCAAAGCCCTTTCAAGATACCAGGTATTCAGTCTTCTTTTAACATGGCGGGTGGCAACTATTTCTTCCACCTCCCACTCTGGCGCCCCATCCGCGAGATAGGCCTCAGGATTCTCTGGTGGGGGCACTCAAACAACGTCATATTGCTTTCATGGAAGACAGAGAAGATCTGAAATGAAGAGGGAAGATCTAGCTGGTAGGAGGCATGGCTCACCTTTTTAACAACGCGGTAAGTCCCAATCCTCTTTGTTCCCAGTTTCTTGAATGACTTCTTGATAGGGATGTTACAGGCATCAAGCATCATGAGATCCCCTTCATTGTATGCAGGACCCACTCAGCACTTCCCATCAGCATTCTCCTTATACACTTGCATTGCCGCCTCCAAGCTTGTGGAAACCCACTAGTGGACCTTCTTTATTGACTTGACATAGTCCACCACCGCAACAAACCTTAAACCCACAGCTGGGCTCCATGTTAAAGGCGGGGTTAAAGCCATGGCTGGCGAAAAAAGGGGAACAACTGATCGAGGAGTGCAAGGTATTGTTGTAGCTAAACTGGGCCATAGGAAGGTGAGAAACCCAATCAGAATAATCTTTAGCAGTGTAACACCGCAGTTACTGTTCCAAGCACTGGTTCACTCGTTCAGTCTGCCCATCTGATTGGGGATGATAGGCAGTTGAACGGCAAGGGCAAATCTGAAGAGTCTTACACAACTCTTCCTAAAAAATGGAGGTAAACTGAGGACCCCAGTCGCTGATAACTTCTTGGGGAATCACATGAAGTGCAAACACATTAGTGACAAAGAGCCTAACCATCTCAGCCGCGGTAATAGTAGTTCTGCAAGGAATAAAGTGGGCAAACTTTCTGAACCGGTCCGCCACCACCATGATAGCATCATAGCCATCAGAGGCAGGTAATTCCACAATGAAATCAACTGAAAAGGAAGTCCAGGGCCCATCAGCCTTCTGAACTGGTACCAACAACCCCGCTAAAGGTTGATGATTGGGTTTCATCTGGTTGCATACCAGGCACTCCTTACAATACCGCCCCACCTGAGCAGGCAAGCCCTTCCAATTGTAGGTATGATGTATCAATTTTACAGTCTTTGCTTTCCCAGGGTGACCAACAATGAGTCCATCATGATGGTCCCGGATGTTTCTAGCTGCAGTGGCCCAGCAGGTACCCAAAGGCGCCCCTAAAACCACACCATCTCATCCTTTACAAGATAACCCTGGATAGGTCCTCTTGATTTAAAGCGCTCTTAGAAAGTACCATGATATAGTCGACTGACAACAGCTGAGAAATGAAATTTTTTCTGAACATACCAATTCCTCTGCATTTTCCAGAGGTGCAAGAGCTGACCTATTGGCCAGGGGAGATGGAAGTTGAGACATAATTTTATTTGTAGGGATCATCACCTGTGTGTTGTAAACCTCTACCTCCTTTGGATCAAGAGCTAAAGCAGGGTTGTGTCTCAAAGCATCTGCCAAACCGTTATCCTTGCCCTTATTGAATTCATAAGAAAAAGAAAATTGGGCAAGGGTCTCTTGCCAACGGGTCTGCCGTGGGGTTAGGACATGAGGGGCGCAATAGTACAGCAATGCATGGTGATCTGTGCATATGCAGAATGGTTGGGTAGAGCCATGCAAGTGGTGACACCAATATGTCAGCGCTTCCACTACTGCTAGTAACTCCTTATCATAAATGGCGTAGCTCAACTCTGGCAAAGATATTTCCTAGAAAAATATCCCACCAGGATGATTTATCACATCTTCGCCTACTTGTAACAAGGGAGCCACTATGGTGAAGTTGGAGGCATCAGTGGACACAATGAACTCCTTTGAAGGGTCAACATGGCGAAGAACAGACGTGGACAACAGGGTGCACTTCATTGCTTGGAAAGTGTCCTCCAAAACGGAGGACCACTAAAGCACCTTTGCACCGCCAGCCTTATATAAAGCTGCCACCTCAGAAAGATTCGGCGTGAACTTCTTGAGGAACTTACATGTTGTGATTCCAATATGACTAGATGATAAGCCCTAGGTTGTTATGGCGGAATGAATGGAATCTGTCAGGATTTGATATGAGTAATAGTAATTTTTATGCCTTGAAATGAGGCGATATTGGGTTGTTGAGAAGTCGTCTCAGATTAGGCGATTATTAATTTAATGAATAAAGAATCGATGAAACCAATGAGATGTGCCAAATTAGATTACTAAGCCATAGAAGCGTTGGCATCTGAAGTCAATACTCATAGGTGAGAAGAAAGGATCAAAAAAGGAGCTGTTAAGTAAGTTAAAGTAAGCGAATAGGAAGAATCCACAATATTAAGTATATTAAATTAAAGAGGTTGTGGGAGCAAGTGCTCCAAATTATTTGAAAAGTTCATTCTGTTGTTTCAAGGGCAACGATCATCATATCGTTGGTCCTGATTGCTCAGTGGGTCAAACCCTGTGCAAAATCCGCCAGAGTATCTATTAAATACCGCCAATTTTATAACAGTGGTGCTCACTACAGGGGGCCCAATGATCATTTATAAAATAATAAAAACTCAGTTGCCTGCTATGTTGCATTACTGTTGTTTTGATAAACACTCTACCCACCATTATGATTCAATTGCCTATGCGGAGCTGAGACTGGCTTTGGACACTGTGCTTAAAAAACAAGATGAGCTGCTCCAGGAGGTTTGATGCAATAAGCTGCCCCCATTTGATTGTGAAGGGAATATTATTGGGCTATTTAAGCGAGTTGAGATTGCAACTGAAGGAGTTTCAGATCAATGAAGAGTAAAACTGTTGATTTCTTCCTTGGATGTTGGAAGTGCTGATCAAGTCGTCTGTTACCTTTCCAGCAGCAATATTACATACCAAGAAGTTAAAGAGACGGTGCTGTGGTTGTTCAGTGGAACTGCAAAGATGTCACAGCGGAAGGCCGACTTTTTGACCATCAGGTTTCAGCAAAATGAGACCCTCACCAAGTTTGATTTGCGATTTATGGTGGGAGCTCACGTGCTAATTGGGGCCAGAAATTTATCTGAATCAGATTTTTATATTGCTATAACTTCCGTTGTAAAGCCATACCGTGAGTTACATAACGTTATGGCCTCACTGTTTGATGAAGATGTACCTTTGCTTAATTTGTTCATTTTTTACGCCGTATATCAGCAAACTTCCCTCCACCTAATACTGAGAGGAATCATTCTGCTAAAACCGCTGAATAATCTTATTTGGGGAATTCTGGTAGTTCAGTTCACAGTCCACCAAGTTACCCTCAATGGTTAAACATCCACCCCATACCTGCTTATTGTTCTAAGCCCAACTATTGCTCTAAACCTGTGTATGCCAACCACTTCCAGCCCAACTCTCGTCGTGGCTTGTTTCATATTAATCAGGGACGTGGACCCTATGGGGCCAACTGTTTCAAATGCAGTTGAAAACATCTAGCACGTTGATGCCCTAATCAATTGGTCTCTTGCGTTAAGCTGGAACAGTATGACCAGGGAAAAGTCAGAGTGGAATAGAGAAGAGACTCTCTATCTCCGCTATACCAGACGTCCCACCTGAACCCAAATTAGAATGTGCAGTAGAAGTTCCCTTGCACCATGAGTTAGTATTATATCATCAGCTGGTTTGAGGGTGAATGTATTGACATGAGGGCAGTCTGCAGCTATGGCAGAAGAGAATGTCCCAGATGCTGGTTGAGCTGTATGCTTGCCAATTGTTCAACCAAGTTCCCCCTGAAAAGTTAGACCCCTCCTCAGATGCACTTTTTTGTAAGCAGTAAGCGTCGCTCTTCCAGTCAAAAATATTATCAAACAATACAACAGAATTGGTAAGGGGATTGCGTGTTTCCTTGGAAACAGGGATTCCTTAGATGTGCATGTTATAAACAGTCAAGATGCATCTTACTTCAAATGTACTTACTGTGACCTGGTTGTAGCTAAGACCTGAATCCGTGCCATCATAGATACCAGTGCCCTATCAATATAGTCTCCACCAAATTTTCACAGCTAGTGACATATTTCCTGGAATTAACCGCCCTTCTAAAGCTAAGTCCAATAAGCCCTTGGGGCAGAGACCAGAACCCCTAAGGGTCACCAATGACCTATCTAAGGTCGTTGACAAAAAATGGGTTTTGGCTTTGCCAGCCAGGGCTGAGGAAAACGGCTTATTTTGAAGCAAAAGCCCAGGCAGGAATCGAACTTAAGACCCAGAAAATCACAAGATATGATGTTACAAAATCTGGCCAAATTCAAAAAAAATTGATTTTGTTGAAAAACGACGATTTTGTAGCTCATATTAGATCCCAATAACCACTGGAATCTTCGTGAAGTGACCCCCTTTAAATTAAGTCCCAAGATGAGAAAGGCTTTGCTTTTCTCAGATACTAAGATCATTTTAATAGAGTCTAGGTATTTGGGCACACTTCCTGTATTTCGTTTTTAAAAAATACAACTCTGCAAAGATCTTCAATGGATGGAGTCCTTTTCCGCTCTGGTTTGCCTCTACTGTTGTACCTGAGTCCTCCGCCTACTCCGCCACCTATTCCGCCAGCTCCGCCTCCTCCTATTTTGCTGCTTTTTTCCCTAGATTTTTCGCCACCCTTCCCAGCTCCCAGGGCCTCGTGTCCCTGATGATTGTGGACAGTTTGGTGTGCGTTTTGTTCTACAGATCTATTTGGAAACAAAAATACTGACCATTTAGGACATCTCTTCATTTTATTGGGTCACTTGGCCTTGTTGTGTCATCTTTGGCCCGTGTCTTTCCCTCCAGCGACCTCCTGCGCTCCAGTTTCACTGACACAAATTGGTGGACAGGTTGTCATTAAAACCAGATGTGGAACACTGGATGGTATTGGCACTTATGGAATGGAAAATACAGTCTCTGAGGTAGCATACAGTGCGCTTCCACTGCAGTTTGGTTCTATTGTTGTGGTAGCCCCAGCTATAGTGTTACCAAATAGCCATTATAATCTGCTAATCGGAACTGCTTTCTTGAGACACTATGGGACTGTCATTGACATGATGGATGAAAATTCGAAAAATTGGGTTAGGAAACTCTAATTCACTTCACCTCTAGCGGAGTGCCAAATGATCTGGTGAATATGGGGAATATCAATCTAGCTTATAGCGACGGAGTAATCCCAGTGTGCTATTATCAGCTAAAGGGCAAAGCCTAAGCCCTTCCTTAACAGAACTATGAATATCAAGGGTTGCCGCTCAGAGCGGCCAGATTTATAGCTATTCCATCTGGGCATCAAGTTATATTGAGCACTGAGTTGGTGGTTATAATTCCAGGTGGACTCTATGGGGAGGTTATTGGGCCGTATCAGCAATCACAGTTTGAGCCCCATGTAGCCCCAGGCATTATAAGACCAGGGCAAGGGGAGATTAAGGTTTTACTTGCAAATCTACAAATGGTACCACTGCAAATACGCCGCCACCAAATATTGGCATACAAGCACTTAACCATATTGATTAGGTTCTTTCAGTTCATAAATTTGGGTCGCTGGAGGAATTTGGTCTGCCTTTCAAACCACCGCTCAATTTAATGGCCATTGTATTCCACGACGACTTAATGGGGCTGTTGGAACCACAGAAGTATAGGGCAATTTCTTTACCTCAAAAATGTAAAGGGATTTTTGCTGTCAATGACCATGATTTAGGATGTGCACGGGGGTGGTTCATAGGCTGGACACTGGCAATCATCCTCCCATCAGGTCAAGGCTGATCCACCAATCACGGGTGGCAGAAGAAGTAGTAACTGAGTAAATCGACAAACTACTAGCGCAAGGGATGCTTGAACCATCCAAGAGTCCATGGGCTTCACCCGTCCTGAATGTTAAAAAGAAGGATGGCACGAACCATGTAGTAATAAACTACTGAAAGCTCAACAGCATCACCAGTAAAGGGCTCCTATCCTTTACTGCAGATTGACGACGCTTTGGATCAGCTAGGAGGATCTCAGTTCTTCTCAGCTATTGACCTGATCTCAGGCTACTGGCAAATTGAATTGCCATTGGCGAGCAAGAAAAGTGCACTGTAATCACTTCCAAAGGTCTTTTCAAACAGCTCTGATGCTGCAAGGGCTGTGTAACGCTCCAGCTATGTTCAACGAGCAATGGATACTATTCTGTGGGACCTAAAACTGTCGTGTGTCCTTGTATACCTTGACAACATTAATGTTTTCTCCCAAACCTTCTCTGAACGCCTCAACCATCTAGAATCTGTATTCCAACGGCTCACTGAGGCCAACATAAAGATCAAACCTGGAAATTCTACTTCTTTAAGGACCAGCTGGAGTACCTGGGGTTAGTGGTTGACGCCACAGGGCTGCAACCTCAACCGCCAAGGTGGAAGCTATATGTAAAATGACTCCACCCAACAGCAAGCGGGATATACAGATATTCTTTGGGAATGGTTGGCTATTACTGGCGCTTCATCCCTAGCTTCAGCTTTATTGGTGGCCCGCTATCTGAGCTATTAAAAAAGGACACTACGTTTGAATGGACTGAACGTCAGCAATGCGCTTTTGATACACTTTGAATGGTATTAAATAGTGCGCCGGTGTTATGCTATCCCAATATAAAAAAGAGTTCATTGTTCAGACGGATTCATCCCTTTCCGCTGTAGGGGCAGTCCTACCCTAAAAGATGAGGAAGGGGAAGAGCACCCCATAGCATATTGCAGTCATAGTTTGAACAGCCATGAACGCAATTATACTGTGACTGAGCGAGAGTGTTTAGCGGTGATCTACACCTTTAAACAATTTTGGGTGTATTTGCATGGGGTGAAATTCAAAATTGTAATGATTCATGCCTCACTATGCTGGTTACAAACTCTTAAAGAACTGGAAGGGCGTCTGTCCCAATGGGCTTTTAAATTGCAGGCATACAATTTCGAAATTCTACATTGACCTGGAGTAAAACACCAGAATTCTGATTGTTTATCAAGATTACCCACGATTGCAGTTATGGAAGATCTGAGCGATATCATGTTTTATAGGATGCTTAGTGGCAAGTAAGATGATGAACCGCCCTCAGTCATCAAGGTATTATACGAAATAAGGGCCAATACGTTCCAGAAAAAAGGGGAAATTGTATAAGTGGATAGGAGACACTACCGTGGGTATTCCAAGACCTTCCACCTACCCAACTATTATTATGAGCGCACAACGAGTGGTAGGACATGGTGGATTACATAAGACCATGGAATTATTGTGGTCTCAGAATTATTAGGAAAGCATGAGCTTCGATGTACTTGATACTATCTCCTCCTGTCACCAGTGCCAAGTGGAAAAGCCGTTCTGCCAAAAGTCTTCATACCAGTTAGTGAAGCTGCACTTTGCCTGGAACACTGTTTCAATTGATGTTGTGGGTCCCTTACCAACAAGGGCAAACTGGTCCAAATACATTTTGGTAGCAATTGACCACTTGACCAGGTGGGTTGAGGCGCGAACACACCATGATTTGGGGATGCTAATGGTGTCCAAGTTTGTTATGGAGCGTATAATCAAGTGACACAGTTGTCCCCAGTTCATCCTTACTTACAACGGAACTAACTTCACATCCCACATTCTTCCAAAGCTTAATGAGCTAATGGACATCCAAGGGGTTTTGACAACCCCATACCACCCTGAATCTAAAGGAATGGTGGAGCAGGTCAATGGGACTTTAGTGAACATACACCATAAATTAATAGCAGATCAACCCTCAGATTGGAGCTCCCTTTTGTCCATCGCCATCTTTGCTTATAATATTAGTTATCATTCAGCCATGGGGAAAATCCCATTCCAATTGCTTTATGGAAAGCACCCCTCTCTGCACGCCCTCTTATATGCCTGTGTAGAGGACATTGGCGGTATGGATCTACAACGCTATTTAACCATCCTAACGAATATATTGATTAAATTACAAACCAAAGCATACTCTTTTAGACTAGCCAAGAGAGTCAAGAGCCAGGCTGCCAATCAGGTATGACAGAGTGACCTAGCACAGTTCAAAGATGAAGACATGGTCCTATTCCATGATCAACATGGGTTTGGGCAGAAACATAAGTTGGCCAGTATTTGGATTGAGCCATTCAAAGTCATTGAGAAGACTTGTATAGATGCATATACTATCAAGGACCCTACTAGCGGTTAGGTCATCAACTGAGTTCATGTGAAGTTTCTCCGGGCATATAAACAATAGGATCCTTATGTCTAGTCAAGGAGGAGATAATGTCGTGATTCTGATATGACTGAATGATAAGCCCTAGTGTCATGGTCACATGACATCATAATGGGGACTAACCCCAAGGATAAGGCTGGGTGCCAGGAGGCCCAAAAGGTGAAGTTACAGGGCCTCCCAGACCTGAGGCATACCCTAGACCAACGCTGGGTATGGGCAAAATATGCCCAGGTTGGTACTAGTGGGGTGCCAAATGCCCAGCCCCTTACATCAGTCCAGGCGTTAAAACAGACAGTCTACTGAATTAATGCAGATGGTTCCATTTGGTTTGTCAAGGAACAGGGTTTTAAAAACCATTCCATTTACAAAACAACACAATCAGGTTAAATCCAACTTCAATTGATCACTTAAGTGAATTCAGTTTTGGCTTATACAACCAATTTGGATGGGAGCGTGGTCCTATTGGTGGGTCAGTGCTTGGGCCCACTGCAAAAAACCCCTTATTCCCCCATCCAAGTCTAAATATGTTTTCCCCCGACAAACATTCCTTGTTTGTTGACTCCCATTAAATAATATCCCCATTTTATTGTTTTCTTATATGCTATTCCAAACAATCCTGTGCGTGGACCCCTTCAAGGAGGTCTCACGCTGATTTAAACTAAAAGTTTTATATGATTAGGCTCTCACCTAGTGCACCATTGGTTCGCCCAGGTTCCCACCAACCTTGGAAGTTTCCCATTTTTCCCTTAGTGCACCGCGTCATTTTGGGTTGGGTTTGTACCTTGATAATCGCTTGCTTCTGCTTAGGTTATGATTGCTCCAGAACCCTATGCTGGGCTATAATGACTTTTATTCTAATGGTTAGTTCCTTGGCATTGGCCTGTGTACTTAGCACTACCACTCTATGGAACAGGAGAGTTATAGACACTCTTCTTACATTAGTCAACCAACCCCTTTTTTCATTATGCACAAAGTTTTCCGTGTGGAACTTTTCTGAAGTGGGAACAGTAGGCGCAGGCTGTGGAAGTCAGCTGTCATTACTGCACCACATTTACCTCTTTTTCCCAATGGTTGGAGCAACTCAACATTATTATGGTTACCTCCAACTGGAAAATATCCGCCCTTTGTGCTCATACCTGGTGGATATGGACACTTTGAGGTCCAAAAGTTGTGATTCCCAACTTTCCACCAAATTTGTCACTTTCAATTTAAATAATCGAGTTTTACTTTGCCCGTGAGTTCAGCCAATGCCAGCGGAATTGGCGCAGATGGGCCTGGGGGTGTTGGCCATGGATAACATCAGGCATTCCATTGCAGTTCAAGGGATAGGGCCATTTGCGTCTAAAAACGCGTTTTATAAAGAAAACCTGGTCTCCACCTCTGAACCGTTTATTAGCTCATATGGCCTGGATGAAAACCCCATTCCAGTATATCAGATTACCCCTGAGAACCCACGTCTGACCCCTACTATGAACTGGGGCACTCAGGAAGTGGAAAAGAACTTCATTTCAAATATAATCATGTATATGCACCTGTAGAAGGTATGGTAGGATATGTGGCCTCAGTAGTAAGAGTGGCTACTATCCCCCCTTCTATGATTCCAAAACCTACCCGTATGGTTTGCTCAAGCCAGAAGAAGAATTTTTAGGTGAGGTGAGGGCGTTGTCTGCTTTTTATAAATCCCACTCTGGGTAATTCTTATTGACCGCTACCCTCACATCCCCATTGGGCAAGATCAGCACAACTATTTTAGTGAATACTGGGCCACAAATAATTTTATTGACGAAGACCTTGCTGGCTACCTTGAGTTGAGTTACTCACCAGGTGGTATGGTTAGAGGTGCAGCTTCTCATGGTATCCTTGCGCTGAACGTCATGGGGTTAGTGGACTACCAGGTGGGCGCCTATCTTCTGTCCGACCATTTTCAAGCTATCAGGAACCTCTTGTTTCCCATTATCTTGGGTGTAGAGTGGTAAAGAAAGTTTGGCTTCAGGACTAATTTGAAAGAAAACACTCTATCCTTGTCTTTGTCCAATGGTCACTTGTTAATTGTTCCTTTGTTGGAGGATAACGCCCAGGGCAAAGTACCACATTGGCCCAAGATTCCATTTTGCAATCTTGCCCCTTTGCTGACTCCCTCTGAGGAGGTTCCTCTACCGTCCTGTTTGGAGGGGTTGGAATCTTCTTTTGATGCATCATCCGCTAACACACTTCCTGAGCACTCGGATTTTGATTGTGACTTCAAGCCCACTGTGGATCTGATGCGTATATCTTCCCCCATTTACCCATTGACTGTTCGGGAGGAAGAGGCGTTGGATGTGTGGGTAAAGGATCAGTTAGACAAAGGGGCCATTTTTCAGCGTACCTCTCCTGTTTGCTTCCCACTTCTCTTTGTTGAGAAGTCTAATGATACTTTACGCCCCTGCATAGACTATGGGAACCTCAATAACGTTACTGTACCAGACCTCCATCCCATCCCTTTAGATTCACAGATTGCACGCTATGTGGAGAAGGCGAAGGTCTTCTTCAAGCTGTATTGCCTCAATGCGTTCAATCAGATCAGGATCAAAAAGGGAAAAAAGTGGTTAACGCATTTCATACAAGAAAAGGGATCTTCCAGTTTCAAGTCATGCCCTTTGGGCTTAAGAATTCCCCAACTATCTTTCAACGCCGCGTTGATAAAGCGTTGGGGGACTTGTTAGGGGTATGCGCGGTTGCCTACATGGATGAAATTCTGATGTTTTCCCCAACCATGAGTCCCATGCAGTACACCTTTGGCAATTAGTGGAGCGGTTAAAGACAGCCAGCCTTACGCTGAAGATGAGCAAGTGTGAGTTTCCAAGTCCCAGGTCACTTTTTTGGGCAACGTCATGTTTGACCAAGGACACATGATGACTCCAGACAAGGAGAAGGAGATTCAGATGTGGCCTACCCCTACCTTAGTCAAGGAATTGAGGAGCTTTTTGGGGACGTGTATGTTCCTCAAGAAGTTCACACCCAATCTCTTGAGGTGGCAGCTCTCTTATATAAGGCTAGCGGTGCCAAGGTGCTTCAGTGGTCCCCGTTTTGGAGGACGCTTTCCAAGCAGTGAAGTGCACCCTGTTGTCCACGTCTGTTCTTCGCCATGTCGACCCTTCAAAGGAGTTCATTGTGGCCACTGATGCCTCCAACTTCGCCCTAGCGGCTGCCTTGTTACAAGTAGGCGAAGATGGAATAGAGTATCCTGTGGGATATTTTTTAAAATAAAATGTCTTTGCCATAGTTGAATTGCGTCGTTTATGACAAGGAGTTACTAGAAGTGGTGGAGGCGCTGACTTATTGGCGTCACCACTTGCATGGCTCATCTCAACCACTTTTGAGTACATACAGACCACCATGTCTTGCTGTACTACCGCGCTCCTCATGTCCTAACCCCACAGCAGACCCATTGACATGAGATCCTTTCCCAATTTGCCTTTTTGTACGAGTTCACCATGGGAAAGGATAACGGTTTGGCAGATGCTTTAAGCTGCAACCCTGCTTTAGCTCCTGATCCAAAGGAGGTAGAAGTCCACAACGCACAGGTGATGATTCCTCCAGAGAAAACTTTTTCATATTTTCCCTCTCCCTTGGCCAATGGGACAGCGCTTGCACCTCTGGAAAACGCGGAGGAGTATGGTATGTTCAAAAAGGTTGTCCTTTCTCAGCCACTTTCGGGCGAATATACTATGGTACTTGCTAAGAGTGCTTTAAATTAAGAGGACCTATCCAGGGGTTATCACGTAAAGGATGAGATGGTGTGGTTTCAGGGGCGCCTCTGGGTACCTGCTGGACCACTGCGCCTGAAAATCATCCAGGACCATCACGATGGGATCACCATTGGTCATCCTTGGAAAGCAAAGACTGTGGAGTTGATACATCGTACCTACAATTGGAAGGGCTTGCCTGCTCAGGTGGGGCGGTATTGTAAGGAGTGCCTGGTCTGCAACCAGATTTAACCCATTTATCAACCTTTAGCGGGTTTTTTGGTGCCAGTCCAAAAGGCTGAAGGTCCCTGGACTTCCCTCTCAGTTGATTTCATTTTGGAATTACCAGCCTCTGATGGTTATGATGCCATCATGGTGGTGGTAGACCGGTTCACAAAGTTCTCCCACTTTATTCCTTGCAGAACTACTATTACCGCGGCTGAGATGGCTAGGCTCTTCGTCACCAATGTGTTTGCACTACATGGGGTTCCCCAAGAAATTATCAGTGACTGGGGTCCTCAGTTTACCTCTGTTTTTGGGAAAAGCTGTGTAAGACTCTTCAGATTTGCCCTTGCTGTTCAACTGCCTATCATCCCCAATCAGATGAGCAGACTGAAATAGTGAACCAGTGCTTGGAACAATTTCTGCGGCGTTACACCGCTGCAGATCATTCTGATTTGGTTTCTCACCTTCCTATGGCCCAGTTTAGCTACAACAATACCTTGCACTCCTCGATCAATTGTTCCCCTTTTTTCGCCAGCCATGGCTTTAACCCCGCCTTTAACATGGAGCCCAGCTGTGGGTCTAAGGTTGAAGCGGTGGTGGACTTTGCCAAGACAATTAAGAAGGTCCACCAGGGGGTTCCACAAGTCTAAGGCGGCAATGCAAGTGTATAAGGAGAATGATGATGGAAAACTGCCAGGTGGGTCCTGAGTACAAGGAAGGGGATCTCATGATGCTTGATGCTTGTAACATCAATATCAAGCAGCCATTCAAGAAGCTGGGACCAAAGAGGATTGGCCCCTACCGCGTTGTTCAAGAGTGGGCCATGCCTCATAACAGCTAGATCTCCCCCTTCATTTGGATCTTTTCTGTGTTTCATGAGAGCAAATTGTAACAGTTGGAAACATCCCAGTTTCCGATCACCATCTTACCTTAGGTTCAATGCAATTCATGCTGAACATCCAGCGTGAGCTGGACTCTCAAGGTAGTAAACCTTGGAATTAGGGAAATTTGGAGTGAGAAAAAGATGAAATAGGTAAGCGAGGTTGCAAACCCCGGAATCAACCTTATTTTACATATTATCAAATAAAAAAGTCGCTGATGAACAGGATTTTAATAATCTGATGCCGAGAATACACCAAGGAAAAGACAGGATATTCGAGGGAGATCAAACCCTGAAAACCCAAGTTTTTGTTAACGCAACAAAAACTTGTTGTGCGTGTATCATCAGGTAAGATAAGGTAAGGGTGGCCCCGAGGCCACCAGAGAAAGAGAGAGAGAAAATTCCGAACTTTGTTCAGAATTGCGCGGGCTTGACCTTAAAAATCGCCCTTCTGGGGCCTCACCTAAACCATTGATTAGGCTCTTGTGATCCTAATCAATAATTCAGGTGAGGCACAACCCAGCGCCCAAACCTGACAAACACCAAAAATCTTTTTAAATGGATTGATTCAGATTTGGAAAATCTGAACCCAAATTGAAATGCAATGAATGGATTAATACCATCTGTTACACAAACTGACGTTGTTTGAGGGCCCCCACCAGAGACTCCTGAGGCCTATCTCGTTGATGGGGCGCCAGAGTGGGAGGTGGAAGAAATAGTTGCCTCCTGCCATATAAAAAGAAGACTTGAGTACCTGGTATCCTGGAAGGGCTTTGACGCTGCAGAGAATAGTTGGGTTCCAGCATGCGACTGTGTGCATGCCTAAGATCTGATTGACGCCTTCCACCAGCGTTTCCCCCAAGCAGCTGGATATCAACCTAAACTGACCGTTGCCACCATGAAGTTGGCCCTGCCCATAAGAACTTTTCCCTTGCGCAAGCCCCTGGAGGGGGGTTGAGCCCCGTTGGGTGAAGAGGGTAATGTCATGGTCACATAACACCATAGTGGGTCCAACCCCAAGGTTAAGGCTGGGATCCAGGAGGCCCAAAAGGTGAAGTTACAGGGCCTCCCAGACAAGAGGAATACCCTAGACCAACGCTGGGTATGGGCAAAATATGCCCAGGTTGGTACTAGTGGGGTGCCAAATGCTCAGCCCCTTACGTTGGTCCAGGCGTTAAAATGGATGGTCTACCAAATTTATGTGGATGGTTCCATTTGGTTCATCAAGGAATGGTATTTTAAAACTCGTTCCATTTACAAAACAACACGTTTGGGTTGAAATAAATTCAATCAATCACTCGAGTGAAGTCAGTTTCAGCTTATTCAACCAATTTGGATGGGAGCGTGGTCCTATTGGTGGGTTGGTGCTTGGGCCCACTGCAACAAACCCCTTATTCCTCCATCCAAGTTTAAATATTTTTCCCTGACCAACATTCCTTGTTGGTTGACTCCCATTAAACAATTTCCCCATTTTATTGTTTTCTTATATTCTATTCCAAATGATCCTGTACGCGGACCCCTTTGAGGAGGTCTTGCGCTACTGTAAACTCAACGTTTTATATATGATTAGGCTCTCACCTAGTGCACCATTGGTTCGCCCAGGTTCCCTCCAACCTGGGACGTTTCCCATTTTTCTCTTAGTGCACCGCGTCATTTTGGGTTGGGTTTGTACCTTGATAATCGCTTGCTTCTGCTTAGGTTATGATTGCTCCAGCACCCTATGCTGAGCAATAATGACTTTTATTCTAACGGCTAGTTCCTTGGCGTTGGGCCTGTGCACCGAGCAATACCACGCTGGGAACAGGAGAGTTATAGACACTTTCCATACACATAGGTCATTATGGTGGAATGAATGGAATTTGTCAGGATTTGATATGAGTAATGGAATTTTGATTGCCTCAAAATGAGGCGATATTGGGTTGTTGAGAAAAGGTCTCAGATTAGGCGATTGGGAATTTAACAAATAAAGAATCAACAGAGCCAATGAGATGTGGAGAATTAAATTACTAAGCCATAGAAGCGGTAGCATCCAAAGTCAATACAATATAAGTGAGATGAGATGATTAATAAAAGGATCTGTTAAGTAAGTTAGAGTAAGCGGAATAGGAAGAATTCGCAATATTAAGTATATTAAATTAAAGAGGTTGTGGGAGCAAGTGCTCCATATTTATTTGAAAAGTTTATTCTGTTGTTTTGAGGGCAACGATCATAATATCGTTGGTCCTGATTGCTCAGTGGGTCAAACCCTGTGCAAAATCCACCGGAATATCCATTAAATATCGCAGATTTTATAATAGTACATGTCCCAAAAAACTTCTCAATTACTTGATGGAGGTGGGGGCGGGCCACTTACTAATTGCCTTCTCCTTGTCTGGAGTCACCATGTGTCCTTGGTCAAACATGACGTTGCCCAGACTAAGTGACCTGGGACTTGAAAAACTCACACTTGCTCATCTTCAGTGTAAGTCTGGCTGCCTTTAACCTCTCCACCACTTGCCAAAAGTGTACTGCATGGGACTCATGGTTGGGGAAAACATCAGAATGTCATCCATGTAGGCAACCGCGCATACCCCTAACAAGTCCCCCAACGCTGCATCAATGTGGCGTTAAAAGATAGCTGGGGCATTCTTAAGCCCAAAGGGCATGACTTGAAACTGGAAGATCCCTTTTCTTGTATGGAATGCATTAACCACTTTTTTCCCTTTTTAATCCAGATCTGATTGAACGTATTGAGGCAATACAGCTTGAAGAAGACCTTCGCCTTCTCCACATAGCGTGCAATCTGTGAATCTAAAGGGATGGGATGGAGGTCTGGTACAGTAACGTTATTTAGGTTCCCATAGTCTACGCAGGGATGTAGAGTACCATCAGACTTCTCAACAAAGAGAAGTGGGGAGCAAACAGGGGAGGTACGCTGAAAAATGGCCCCTTTGTCTAACTGATCCTTTACCCACACATCCAACGCCTCTTCCTCCCGAACAGTCAATGGGTAAATGGGGGAAGATATATGCATCAGATCCACAGTGATCTTGAAGTCACAATCAAATTCCAAGTGCTCAGGAAGTATGTTAGTGGATGCTTCATCAAAAGAAGATTCCAACCCCTCCAAACAGCACGTTATAGGAACCTCCACAGAGGGCTTCAGCAAAGGGGCAAGCTTAAAAGTGGGAATATCGTGTTAATGAGGTACTTTTCCCTGGGCGTTTTCCTCCAACAAAGGAACAATTAACAAGTGACCATTGGACAAAGACAAAAATAGAGTGTTTACTTTCAAATTAGTCCTGACGTCAAACTTTCAAAACCACTCTACACCCAAAATAATGGGAAACAAGAGGTTCCCGATAGCTTGAAAATGGTCGGACAGAAGATAGGCGCCCACCTGGTAGTCCACTAACCCTATGACGTTCAGTGTAGGGATACCTTGTGATGCCCCACCTCTAACCATACCACCTGGTGAGTAGCTCACTCAAGGTAGTCAGCAAGGTCTTGGTCAATAAAATTATTTGTGGCCCCAGTATTCACTAAAATAGTTGTGCTGATCTTGCCCAATGGGGTTGTGAGGGTAGCGGTCAATAATAAGTATCCATAATGGGATTTATCAAAGCAGAAAACGCCACTACCTCCCCTGAAAATTCTTCCTCTGGTGTGAGAAAGGCTTCAGGGTATAGTTTGGAATCATAGAAGGGAAAGGGATAATGGGCCACTCTTACTACTGAGGCCACATATCCCACCACACCTTCTGCAGGTGCATATACATGATTATATTTTAAATGAAGTTCTTTTCCACTTCCTGAGTGCCCCAGTTCATAGTAGGGGTCAAACATGGGTTCTCAGGGGTAATTTGTTATACAGGAATAGGGTCCTCATCCAGGATATATGAGCTAATAAACGGTTCAGTGGTAGAGACAAGGTTTTTGTTATAAACTGTATTTTTAGATGTGAATGACCCTATCCCTCAACTCGCAATGGAATGCCTGATGTTATCCATGGCCAACACCCTCAGGCCCATCTGCGCCAATTCCGCTGGCATTGGCTGAACTCACGGGAAAAGGAAAATTCATTTGTTTAATTTAAAATTAATAATTTTGGCAGAAAGTCAGGGAATCATGACTTTTGGACCTTGAAGCGTCCATATTCAACAGGTATGAGCACAAAGGGTGGATAATTTCCAGCTGGAGGCACATATAATAACGCTGAGTTGCTCCAAGCTTCAGGAAAAGAGGAAACAGCGGTGTGGCTAATGACAGCCAAAGCCCACAGCCAGAGCCCACCATTTTCACTATGGAAAAGTTCCACACAGAAAAAGTTCATGCACATAAATTCAAGAGGTTGGTTGACTAATGTAAGGAGAGTGTCTATAATTCTCCTGTTTCTAGCATGGAGGTTCTCGGTGCACAAAGCCAATGCATGGAAACTAGCTGTTAGAATCAAAGATACTAGAGCCCAGCAGAGGAGGCTGGAGCAATAATAACTTATAAAAAAAAGTGTGATTATTAAAAAAAACTGCCACCAAAAAACAATGAGATGCACAAAAGGGAAAATTGGTAAGCATCCTAAGATGGAGGGAACCTGTGCAAACCAACGGTGCATGAGGGGCTAACCAGATCATCTGTAAAATGGTTTGGTGGATGTAGCGCGAGACCTCTCAAAGGGGTCTGCACACAGGATCTTTTGCGATAGCATTATAAAAAGCAGTAAAATGGGGAAATTTTATCTGGGAAGTTGAAAAACAAGGAATGTTGGTCAGGGCAAACATATTTTAACATATTCAGGAGTATAAGGGGTTTGCTGCAGTTGGCCCAAGCACTGACCCACCAATAGGCCAATGCTACCATCAGAATTGGTTGAATACTCCAAAACTGACTTCACTCAAGTGATTGACTGAAGTAGGATTTAACCTGATTGTGTTGTTTTATAAATGGAACAGGTTTTGAAACCCCGTTCCTCAACAAACCAAATGGAACTGTCTGCGTTAATATGATAGACCATCCGTTTTAACGCCTGGACTGATGTAAGGGGCTGGGCATTTGGCACCCCACTAGTACTAACCTGGGCATATTTTGCTCATACACAGCATTGGTCTAGCGTGTGCCTAAGGTCAGGGAGGGCCTGAAGTTTCACCTTCTGGGCCTCCTAAGCCCACCCTTATCCTTGGGGTTGGTCCCCACTATGGTGTCATGTGACCATGACAAGAACAGAATTAAACTGTTACTGAGCGTGAATGCCTTGCTGTGATTTACGCCTGTAAGCAATTTTGGGTGTATATCCATGGTATGCACATTAAAGTGGTTATGGACCTCTCCTCCCTGCGTTAGCTGCATAACTTAAGAGAACTGGAAGGACTTCTGGCCCAATGGGCATTGAGGCTTCAAACTTACAATTCTGAGATAGTTCACCAAGCAGGGGCTTCTCATCAAAATGGGTGTGGCTTATTGAGGTTACCAATGGTCCAAGTGGTATACCAACAGGCTGATGAGCTGTTTCAGAGAATGGCTGATATAGAAATTGGAAATGAGCCCTAAGAGATCCAATGTGTGCTTAGGAAAGCAATGGAAATCATTAAGACAAGGATGGACAAGTATTTAAAAATAATCAATGGAAAATTGACTAGTATTACCAAGACTATAAGAACGAGTGGCAATTTTCAGGCTGCGCATAAAATTGTTGGGCATGGAGGCCTGCAGGATATGACCAGCACATTTGCCAGTACTATTGCTAGGAGTTTTTCAACTATGACATGGCAGATTATCTGGCTTGCTGCATGGAGTGCCAATTGCACAAACCATGCAATAGCACAACTGGATATCAACTGGTCCGCCCTGGATTTTCCTGGCATACAGTATCCATTGATGTGATAAGATCACTGACAATAGGCATAGGGGAGTCAAATATATAATAGTTGCAATTGACCATTTTGACCAGATGGGTTGAGATGAAGGACCTGGCAAAAGTGGATGTATAATTACCACACGAATTATTCTGGATCAAATTGTATACCATTATGTATGCCAGCAAATCTTGTTAAGTGACAATGGAAAAAAATTCACATCTCATGTGATCCCACAATTAAATGAAATAGTGGGTATCAGAGCAGACATGTCTGTACCTAACCAGCTGGAGATGAGTGAACTGGTAGAATGGATCAATGGAACGCAGGCCATGATGCTGAGGAAGCTGGTCACAGAAAGAACTTCCACATGGGAAATATACCTCAGTTTGGTGACGTTTGCATGTAACATCAGTCACCATACAGCAATGGAAAAAATGCCATTTGATTTATTATACGGAAAAATGCTGCATCACCATCAATTCTATATTTGTGGTCAAACCAACATTGGGGATGAGTGCCAAGCAGTACTTGCTCCACCTTTTAAGTATCCTGATTGAGATGAAGTCACAAGCATTTGATACAGCCTTAAAGGAAAAGATCAATCCAAAATGACAGATGATAAGAACCAAATGGCATTGTCCAAATAACACATAGATGATAAAGTAGCCTATTATGAAACGCATGGCTTCAGAAGAAGAAGAAAGTTAAATGTGATATGGTCAGGTCCATTGAGATTATTGACAAGATGGCAATGGACCCATATTCCATCAAGAACCTCATGGATGGAAGGATTGTAGATTGGGTCCATGTAAAGTATCTAAAGCAGTAAATCCAAGAAAAAGATAATATAAGTGTTCCCAAAAACTGCTGAACCATTAAGATAAATATGTTCTGAAAATTTTTGATCAAGTCCTAAAAAAGGACCATGGAACCAAAATAAATGGTAAAATCCTATAAAATGAGACCTTTGAACCAAGAAAACTGGTAGGTCAGAGTATACCCAGGAACCAGTTTGGGGTAATAATAAATAATAAGATGGACATTGAACCGAGTGAAGGTCATGTCCCATATAAAACTAAGAAAAAACAATAACAAATTGATAAAATAGGAAAAAAGACGCATAAAAAGTTATATATCTTATAATTTTTTATTGGTTATCCTAAACCTGGGGATGATTCCGCCTATTCCGCCTCTTGGGGATGGAGGTCTATGACAGTAGGAGTAAACAAACCATTAAAATATATTTGAGATAAAATGCTAGCAAGGGCTATACCTACTCAAACCCAAGTTTGTTGAGCAGAGGCTGAACCCTGAGAAAATGTGATGAGAGGAAGAGAAATTGAGATGTTGGCACTTTCCAATTGTGATACCCCAGATCATGGAGGGAATCAACAGAACAAGAAGAAGCAGTCAGTAAATAACCCTGAGTAATCCTAATATGGCACTGGAGCCAGAAGATTAGTTTTGAGCGCTTGCCAATGGGCTTCATCAAGAACGTTGGACATGTGAGCCAGCATAGAACAAGGGATACTGGACAGAGGTTGCTGAATAATGCCCTCTATCAGAGCCATAAGAGGGATGTATATATGGAAAGTGCCAGAAACAAGATAGTTGTATAAGGAGTGAATGGCATCCTGAAGATGATGACTATGAGCTTCTTGGATTTGAAACAGAATGAATGGTGGAATTCAGGGGAGGATGAAAGCTTTATGGTCCAACTATGAGGAACGGGATATGCAAAACAAAAGGCATAGGCTACAACATTTCAATCTAGGATGCTTGAGAGATTGGAGTGGTTCAGAGCTATAGAAAGAGTCTCAGTTACTTGGTTCCTTAATTTTTATAGGGAATCTCAAGAGTTTGCGATTTCAGATAGCCAGTTTGGTTGAAAGAACAGCTGGTTTATAATATTGGCCAATTCAAAAAAGGAACTCAGGAAGCAATTCAGATCCAGCATGAAAAAAAGTTATTAATATTAAGTGAAATTGCTTTAGGAGGCTTGACAATATTAGTAGTGTCAGGAAGTTGATATGACTGGATGATACGCTAACCATACAGAAGATCAGAGGGGGAATTGAGACGAGTCTCAAGATTGACAAAAAGAGGTATACAAATAATAGTCAATTGAAATGTCAACCAATTGGCGAGAATGGGTGAATTATTCCAAGATTTAATATAAATGAGAGTTTCAAATAAAAGGGGAAAATGAATAGAACACTACCAAGCTGAGGATGCATCCAGCTTAGGGAATCGAGATATAAAGAGTTACATGGAGGATTGATGGGGACTTCTTTTGGAAAATAGGTTGTTGCATAGAGGTCTGCATATTAAGTAAATTAAAAAAGTTTGAAATAAGGGGCAATAGCTCCATGTAAAAGTTTAATAGTTTTTATTAAGATTGGCGATGTTCATATTGTCTGATTTGGTTGCCCAGTGGCTAATACCCTGTGCAAACTGACTTGAAAGAATCAAGACTCTACACCAAGATTTAACAGTGCTGCTCACTACAGGGAGCCATTGGTCAACTGTAGTTATCTGACGCTGAAATATAATGATGAGCCTTCATTTGTTATGTCACCATTCTATTGGATTCTGCGCGCATCATGAAGAAGAAGCACAGGAGGCACCTAATAATGAACCAATATTATTCACTGTGACCAAACCGGGTAATGATGAAGTTATGATCAATCTGAAACTATAGAACTTCCCTGAGCTGACAGATAACCAACTATGGCGCTCCACAAATGTGACCCTTCAGCAGCCGCAGAATATTATGGAGTGTCTGTTATGCAGATATTGATTATATGAAGATGAGGCAGGAGAGTACGCCTTGAGTCTGTTTTATAACCAATGCAATCAAGAAAATTACTATGCCATGTACATGTCCTATCTGGATGTGACTACAATGGGGTTGACTCGCCGCCTTGGTACCCACGGAATTGAGGAGTATCTAGTCATGTATGTGCAACTATCTATTCAACAACTACTGCAAGTGTTGGCTCACCACAATATAGAGATTGAAGATGTGATGTGATTCGCTTGAGCACAGCAAAATGATATTTGCCTCTTGCTAAACTGCCTTGATCACTCTTTTTGGAGGTACAAGGGGCACTTGGGCAAATGGACCACTATGTTGAGAACATCTGCCATTGATTGGACATGTTGGTACCCCAGTTGAATCTTGAGTTATCTCAGGTAATTGACAAACTGTTGTATCAGCATGGCCTATTGATGGAATGGATTTGGGACATCACAATGTTAGGAAATAATACTGAGCGCTTTATGATGGATTTAACCGAATGGGAGGAAGCACTCAAAGCCAT
Organism: Massospora cicadina; assembly: GCA_022478985.1. Taxonomy (NCBI): domain Eukaryota; kingdom Fungi; phylum Entomophthoromycota; class Entomophthoromycetes; order Entomophthorales; family Entomophthoraceae; genus Massospora; species Massospora cicadina. The sequence continues at coordinate 17,899 of JAKSZP010017757.1, read as the reverse complement.
AATTGCTCAGCTTAAGGAAAAAATAACACTGATGGAACAGCAAGTGGTGGATCAAGTCAGTTTCATATCAGCTGAAGTAAGCCAACTTCATATCAAATGGAGTGGTCAGCAAATGGCTGATGATGTGCTTATCCTTTGGTCAACGTCCCCCAAATATCTTCAGCTAGTCCATCGGGTTACACAATTGGAAGCTGTTAGTCAAACTGAGCGGCGTCAAGTTTTCCCTCTTCTGATCCATAGACATGGGAGTATACTGACATACAAGAATGACTTGATACCCTTTGGCAGGCCAATGAGGGATTAGTATGGGAACAAGCCACTCTCTTTATTCAAATAAATGATGCTAATCAACAAGAAGATAATGCAAGCCAGCAGCATGGCCATATGCAGAATACAATTAAAGATGTCCTCTCGTGACTACAAGCAGTGGAGCATCAGTTGCATGTGGATTGGGAATATCATTGGGAGTTGCAATATCAATATGCGACACTGCAACAGGAATTCTAGGATGGATGGTGTAGATGCCATTCAGTTAAAGTGTAGCAGTTGATCAACAAGCATATTGCGGAGTATTCCAGAGCTGGGGTCATGGTGCAGTTAGTGGTGATTTGGGGAAGAATGCTATGGATCCACTAAAAAATATTCCTCAGGAGCTGAAATGTATTCTCCGCGTGACTCTACTTCCTTTGAGTTCATTATGCCAGATTCAAGCTTGACTGGATGGCTGTACAATAATTTGCAAGGGAGTGGTTCCCTTAGTCACTATGGAACCAATTCGCCTGATCCTTGCTCCAGAAGCCTGGAGCAAGGCAGAGCTGTGCGAATTAAAAAATTTCCTCCTTTCAGTTGTGACAGTAATCTACATAGTTACTTCAAGAGATTTGAATTTGCTGTGGAAGGAGCTTAAGATCAATAGAAAGCAAAACTGTTACTGTCTGCTCTCGATGTGGACAGCGCCAATCAAGTTACCTGCTACCTTCTAAACAGCTCAGCATCCTACAAAGAAATTAAGGCGATTGTTCTCCAGCTGTTTGGGGGTGCAACCAAGATGGCCCAACGGAAAGCTGACTTCCTGACTATAAAATTTCACCAAAACGAGACCCTGTCAGATTTTGTTAAACGTTTCTCAGTGGAAGCACATGTACTAATTGGAGCTAACATTTTATCTGCCAAGGATGTTGGTATTTTTTAATGACGGTGGCTGTCAAACCATATTGGGAACTATATAATAATATGTCTCATGTTTTGGACGGAGATGCAGAACTTATTCAAATTGTGAATACCTTATGTTGACTCTCCACCACAATCAGCGCCCCTAATATAGCCTGAAAACCCTCTGATATCCCCGCACCAAACTCTTCAGAGTATGGATTACAGCAACTAAGCTATCAACCGCCGGAACATATTTGTTCATCATACAGATCTGCGAATCCTTTTTAGCCTAGATATGATCTGCCAGTTCATTCACGACCTTGGAAACATACCATTAATTTTCACACTGGTCCTTCCGCTGCATGCTATATATGTGAACCTTTCATTAATACTTGCTTTCAGTGCAGCCAAAGGGGGCATTATGTTGCAAACTGCTTTAGCAAAACAAAAGTGTATGCGATGCCAACTGAGGAAACCAAGTAGGGAAAAGCTCAGGTGGAGTAGAGACAGGACGCTCTACCTCCACTATGTCTAATCCACTTGTCCCTAACAATTCCCAAGCTTCTAATTGGGGAGGATTCAGGACTTAATTGGATTAATTGCTATACCAACAGCTTCCATCAGGTACCCCTGCTTCTATTTCCAAAAGTAAAAATTCACTCATAAGCCCCAAGTTCCACCAGGATGCACAGAAGCCATATGCGTGGCAGATCTTGGAACAGACTGGCACAAGTAACGAGGATCCCTTGATGGCCACTGCCTCTTTGGTAGGAGTCAACGTAGCCATTCTGGTAAAAAAATTGTTAATGAGTATCCTCAAGTTGGCAAGAGCATCTCCTCCTTCTTAAGTAACACTAAGCCCTTAGACGTACATGTAATAAACATTGATGGTTCCTCTTACTCAGAATTTACTTATTGTGACATTTTTGTTCAAAACACAAAAACCCGCGCTATCATTGACACAGGAGCCCCTGTGAACATAGTCTCTATCTGGTTTGTGGCTAAGCTTCTGCTCAAACTGGATATGGACCATCGAGTAGTATGTGAAACTGCAGGGACGCATAGCACTGTGTCTGAAGGAGCATATAGTTCATTGCCCTTATGATTCAGTCAGTCCAGGCTTCCACTCCAGCATAGGTTCTGCCAAATAACAACTAGACATGTTAATTAGCGCAGCATTTATGAGAGAATTTGGTGTTATGATAAATATTGTGGAGGAAACACTTAATATTTTAGGACAACAGATTCTTGTTTATTTTACCTCTTGTGGAATCCCAATGGAACCATTCCACTCTAGTCAAATCAATCTAGCATACAGCAACGGAGTGATTCCTGTGCATTATTGATAGCTGAAGCGGTGGACCATGGTCCTCCCCAACCAGATTTATGAGTACAAAGAGATTCTGCTTTAGGCAGCAAGCAATTTGAGCCTACCATCTGGACATCAGTGCATAATAGGGACTGGGCTTGAAATTGATGTCTATAAAGGGCTTTCTGGAGAAATCATGGCTCCTCACCAGCACTCTTGGCTCAAACCACATGTGGCTCCAGGGTTTCTGCTACCTGGGAATGGAGAAGTGAAAGTGCTGCTAGCGAATTTACAGAAGGAGACAATAACAAATTAACAGCACCAAGTGGTGGCTTACTTACACTTTGTTCCTATAGAGGAAGTCCGCTGTATTCATGATTTCAGCTCCTGGGAGGATTTCAGACTTCCAAAAAGCTCTCTGCTTGGCGTATTGACTGTGGTTTCATGGGAAGCGCTTATTGGATTATCAGAGGAACAACAAGAACAGGCTATGGCGTTATATGAAAAGTACCAAGATATTTTCACACATGATGATCATGATTTGGGGTGCATTAAAGGGGTGGTACATTGGATAGATACAAGGGATCACCCTCCCATTTGATCGCGACCTATTAGACATTCCAAAGCATTGGAGGAGGTTTTCTCTGACAAGTTGGATAAACTTATCATGCAGGGGATACTAGAGCCATCAAACAGTCCATGGGCATCACCGGTGCTCATTGTGAAGAAAAAGGTGGCTCTAATTGAGTGGTGATTGACTATCATAAACTCAATAATGTAACAAAGAAGGATTCTTACCCTCTTCCATGGATTGATGACACATTAGACCAATTGGGTAGTGCAAAAATATTTCTCTTCCATGGATCTGATCTCAGGGTATTGGCAGATCAAATTGCCATCAGTGGAACGGGAAAAATGCGCTATCATCACTTTGAGAGGGTTATTCCAGCCAACTCACATGCCACAAGGGTTGTGCAACGCCCCGGCTATGTTCCAGTGTGCCATGGATATGATTCTAGGTGATTTAAATTTGTCCTGCGTTTTAGTTTATCGACGATATCAATGTGTTCTTGCAGACATTTACTGAACACCTTGCCCATTTGGAACAAGTGGTTCAACACCTCGCGGCTGCTAATATCAAAATTAAGCCTCAGAAGTGCCATTTCTTTAAAGAACAATTAAATACCTCGGGTTTGTTGTGGATTTAAATGGGCTTAAACCACAGCCAGCTAAAGTGGAAGCAATAAGGAAGATGACTTGCCCAGGTAATAAGCGGGACATTCAGGTGTTTCTGGGGATGGTTTGGTATTACCAACAGTTCATTCCCAATTTCAGTTGTATTGGGGCCCCACTTTTTGTGTTGTTTAAGAAAAATTCTTCTTTTGATTGGACGGAACAATGCCAGAACACTTTTAATGTGTTGTGCACCATGTTAGCAAGCGCACCCATATTGCAAGTCCCAACTTTGAAAAACAGTTCATAGTGCAAACAGAAGCTTCTCTCTCCACTATAGGGGCAGTATTATCTCAAAAGGACGACAATGGCATAGAGCATCCCATTGCATTTTGTAGTCAAAGCTTGAACTGTCACAAACGGAACTACACCGTTACTAAGCAAGAATGTTTAGCGGTGATCTATGCTTACAAACAGCTCTGGGTATATCTGCATGGGGTATAATTCCAAGTAATGATGGACCACGCTTCCTTGCGTTGGTTGCAGAATCTGCGTGAACTGGAAGGGTGACTCTCAAGTTGGGCACTGAAGCTTCAGGCATATGATTTTGAGATTGTACACCTTCCAGGATCAAAACACCAAAATGTGGATTGTCTTTCTTTGCTGCCAACAGTCGCTATCACAACGAATTTAGTCAATATAATGTATGAGAAGATGGTGGTGAACAAGTACTAGGATGAGCTGCCACATGAGTTCAAGGTATTAGATGGACTCAGGGCGGATACCTTCCGACATGGGGGAGAACTATATAAGTGGATTGGCTACATGACGTTGAGTTTCCCTGAACCTTTGGCCAGACCTGCGATTATTATGGATGCTCATCAGGCTGTAGGTCATGGAGGATTGCAGAAAATGCTGGAGTTTTTGTGACCCTGATACTACTGGGAGAGCATGCATTACAACATATTGGAAATGGTTAGTTGTTGCCATCAGTGTCAAGTTGAAAAACCATTCCACAAGAAAACCACATAACAGCTGGTTAAACCCCGTTTCGCCTGGCACACCATTTCCATTGATGTAGTGGGACCTCTGCCAACTAGCACCAATTGATCCAAGTATATTATTGTCACCATTGATCATTTGACTCGATTGGTGGAGGCCAGGGCCATTAACAACTTGGGCGCGGTCACCATTGCCAAGTTTATTATAGAGTTGTTATACAGTGACATGGCTTCCCACAGCTTATTTTAACGGATAACAAAACCAATTTCACTTCACACATTCTGCCAAAGTTGAAAAAGTTGATGGCGATCCGTGGGGTTTTTACCACCCCATATCATAAGAATCAAATGGAATGGTGGAGCGGGTTAACAGAACCCTAGTTAACATACTCCATAAATTGGTAAAGGATTGACCCTTGAAATGGAGCGCCCTTCTACCTACAGCTGTGTTTGCATATAATATTAGCTATCATTCATCCACTGGTAATAGCCCATTCCAACTGCTGTATGGTCGACATCCAGCTCTGCCTGCCTTGCTTTACTCATGTGTGGAGGATACTGGTGGGGTGGACCCCAGCAATACTTGAAAATTCTTACAGATACGTTGAGCAAGCTGCAAATGGAATCCTACTCTACCAGTTTGGCTAAGAAGATTTGCGATAAGGCAGCCAATCAGAAGAGATGAAGTGGACTTCCACTGTTCACTGTAGGGAACCATGTTTTATTTCACGATCAGCACAGTTTTGGGAGGAAAAACGAGCTCTCCAGCATCTGGGTTGGTCCATTTGAGATAATTGAGAAGACTGCATGGATGTCTACACCATCAAGGAACCTGTGGGGGGTCAGATTATCAACCAAGTTCACGCGAAGTTCCTCCAAGCATACAAACAGTGAGAGCATATCATCCAGTCAAAGGGGGGGTAATTTCAGGAAGTTGATATGACTGGATGATACACTAACCATATGGCGGATTGGAGGGGGAATTGATATGAGTCTCAAGATTGACAAAAAGAGGTATACAAATAATAGTTAATTGAAATGTCAACCAATTGGAGAGAATGAGTGAATTATTCCAAGATTCAATATAAATGAGAGTTTCAAATAAAAGGGGAAAATGGATAGAACACTACCAAGCTGAGGATGCATCCAGTTTAGGGAATCGAGATATAAAGAGTTACATGGAGGATTGATGGGGGACTTCTTTCATAAATTAGGTTGTTGCAGAGAGGTCTGGATTTTAATTAAAATAATAAAGGTCAAAATAAGGGGTGATAGCTCCATGTAAAAGTTTATTAGTTTTATTAAGAATTGGCGATCTTCATATTGTCTGATTTGGTTGCCCAGTGGCTAATACCCTGTGCAAACTGAATCGGTGGAATCAAGACTCTATGCCAATATTTAACAAGTAGGATTATCTGCAAAAGGAGCTGAATCTAGGAGATTATCAAATTCCAATTTAGGAAATGATGAAAGAGGGAGATTTGGCCTCAAGTCATTTAAGACTGTTGTTACTCTGATTCCATTGGGGTTATATACTGTTGCTGGTAGTTCAGCGGAAGGACTACCTACCTGTGCTTGACTTGGAGTATGGATCCTAGGGGGACCATATAAGAGATTTCTCTGAGCAGAACGATCATCAATTGGAAGAGCCAGACATCCTCATCAGAAAGAATGTCAAGATATTGCTGGGTATTGAGAATTTAATTTTGACATATGAGCTGGATGAGAGGGGGGATGTCAGACTTTTTAAATGGTCAATATTATCCAATTATTTGTATATTGGGCTCTAATTTATTTTAATTTTGGTTCAATTAATCTCTTATATAAAATAAGCTCTTCAAAAGAAAAAGAATGAATGAATGATATGAGCCAAAAAAGTTTAAAAGAAAATAACAAAACTGAATATAATTGATCATTCTTATTTTTTCTGCAAGACAGACATCAACAGTTGTAACCTCCTGTCAAGAATGAGGAGGGAGATCAGAAAATCAAGGACGCTGAGACAGGATCCTGAATATGATAATAGGTTGTATGTCCTGACCAGGAGAAACTGGCTTTCTGGGACTAGCATCATCATGAGTATATTGACTAGACCGCACAACAGTAGGCCATGAGGACCATGCTCTGAGGCAGTAGCGAGGAAGAAAAGGAAGTAAACTGCATGCTGAAGGTTGTTCTGAGAAGAGTTGAATGCAGATTGGCTGTGCTCTGCTGGAAACAAAGAAATATTTGACCTGGTCCAAGGTGGCATTCTCCTGTCCTGATCCTATTATCGCTGGAAATCTAGGCAAGAGGGAGAATGTGTTGATTTTTGCCCACCTTTCCAGCCTCCTAGATTACCTGTGGATTGCTAGGAGATAATTCCCAAAGGCAAGTGAATTGAATATTGGTCGACCTTAATTTTGCGTTAATAATGTCCAGTAATCCCTTGGGTAATTTTCTGGGTTTGGGTTCATCAGGGATTGTTCTGGGTATATGCTTAAGATCTCATTGGGAAGAGTTGCTGACGAAATTGGGGCATCTTATAATTGATCTTTGATTAACTATCAGGTGTACCAATTGGAATCAGTCAGGTTTCATCACTGACCAAAGTATATTTAATTAGCAGTTGTGAAGCAAGTGATGTCACCTGCAACTGGCAAATCATACAATTGTTTTGCAACCTGCCATAATGGGTAAAGAGTCTCATTTCCTAAGCAGGTTGTTAGCCAAATATAGATTGGTTCACTATGATTGAGCATGAAACGTATGGGGCACATTTTCTGGCTCTTTCTGTTTAAGGTCTTGAGGATGTCTGACAGAGGAATTATAACTCAATAAATAAGACCATTGCCAGTAGAGACGTCATAGGGAAGTTCAATGGCAACAGCTGCCATTTCATGGATGAGGTGGCAACCAAGGAGTTGTGTGCCAAATTCCCTCTATAAATTCCCTTGCATTTCACATTAATAAAAAAAGGTTTTTTCTATTATAAAATAAGTTCTATTCATTTTAAGTTAATTGATTTTGTGGTATGAAATAATTGTGAACTCTCTTGTAGGTATTGAGATTAAGGATTGGATATTCTTAGAAGAAAAGCAGATCTTATATGTGAATTTCTGCAGACTCAGCATGTCAAGAAGAAAGGCTGGAACCTCTGAATCTGAGATTGGATTGAGTTTTGTTGGAACTGGGAAGAAGTCCCTATAGTGAACATAATCAGTATTTTGTGGATTACAGGTGTTGTAACGGTAAAAAATGTACTGTTTTTTGACCACCATCTTGCTGTGGTGGAAGACTCAACGCCAAACAATTGTTTACTATGAGATTCCCTCAAGGTAAGTGCTTTGACTCATCATACTCACCAATTCAACCTCAGATCTAGGGAAATTCAAAAGCAATAAAAGATGACACAGGTAAGCAAGGATTTGACCATGAAATTAGCCTTAATTTTTTTTATTTTCAAAATAACCACATGGATGAATTTACTCACAATAGTATAATGGCACCACAAACCACACATAGAAAAAGACCCAAAGGGTTATGAAAACTTAAGTTATGTATGGCAGGCCAGATCCCTGAAAACCAAACTATTTTTGTTATGGATACAAAAACTCAGTTTGCCATGGGATACCAGGTAAGACAAGGCAAGAGCGGCCCCATGGCCACCAGAGAAACCCACAAGAAGGTGGGAAACAAAGAAGAATTTTGAATTGAGTTTAGAATCGCGTGGGCCCAACTTTTTCAAGGCTGCCCTTCCAGAGAGCCCCTCCACATTATTCTTTAAGCCCCTAAAAGCATAAAGAATAGCTTGGGAGTGGTATAGATCAGCGCTGGATCCTACATAAACTACAAAATAGCCTGAAAAGCATTTTGACTCAATAATTGGAAATTTGAATCTCAAGTTAAAATGTAATTATTGGTTCAACCTGATCGTTACATCACCCCTCCCCACTAAAAAGGGGCCCCCCACAAGAGGGTGGCCCATAGCTGTGAGGTAACTGTCAGGATTTCTACCTAAATTGGTGATTTGGATAAGGCATATGGTGGGGATTAAACCTGAGCTGTCAAAATTATTGGGGATAATCCCTGGAAAAAATAACAGCCTTGCTACATTTTGGATAATCCCCAACTAATTTCAATTCCTAAAATTGGGATTCAAACCCAATCTATGCAGAAAATGAATCCCAGTTAAGTAATTAATAGATCTTGGCTTAATATGCATTGAGATGGAACAGGTAACCTCCCTGATCTCCCTTATAATTTCGTTTCTAAGCAAATAAAAAATAACTCTTTTTTGTCACATTTTAAGTTAAATTTGCCTTCCTCAATTTATTTAGAAAGAAAATTGATAGTTAGGATCAATGATTTCAGGGACGTTAACCTGAGGAAAGACTTTCCAGTTAAGAAAAGCAAATATCAAAAAGATCCAGCACCCAGGATCTTTAGGTTTCCCAGCCTTTAATTAAAATGAGGCAAGTGGTCAAAAACCCCATGATCCTGACAGTAACCACCATGAGAGCTTTTGCAGTAAACATGTAGCTGGAATCAGACTGTAAGAGCCAGTCCACCCAGTGAGGGAAAACATGCCCAATGCATGGCTGGGCGATTATCCCACACAGGGTGGGCTGAGTTGGAGGTGAAGGGCCCTGCCGGGACAGGTCCCCTCAGTGCCAGCCAGATCCCTGGTAAGGGGAAGCCCCACTGGGATATTGGACTGATGATTGCTTCAGATCCAGGGTTGTCCATCAGTCACCAGCTCCCCTTTTTGCTGGTTACTCAACAACTGGGACCTGAAGTGACCACTGGTGTGATGAACAGGCTCTCTCCAGTATGCAACAAATGAATTTGGCAAAAGAAGCCAAGTTGCAGTCCATATAGCTGAGACTACACAAGAGAGAAACTTCCTGCTATGTGCATTGAGGCCACAATCAGTTATTAAACCATGTAGGATAGTAGCCAGAATGCTGGTTGATAATAGTGCAACTTTTCCCGTTGACAAGGAATAGAGAGAAGCTAAAGCCTGTGCCAACTCACTATCATCATACATGTTGAATCCTGTCATACAATAATAATATAATAAAAATAAACTTAAACTTAAACTTTTAGTTTATTTTTCTGCAGGATTGAGAAAACGAAGTTAGAGGATCTAACTTGATTTCCTATATTATGTACTGGAGAATGCTAGGCACTCTTATGGTTTAAAAAAGCTTAAAAAATTAAAAAAATGCATTGTTTAAAACCTGAGCTTAAATTAATACTAGTGGGGTTTCGAACTTGAAAGTTTCTGGCTTTTGGCCTGCTTATGAGATCCGAACTTCGGATTCCGACTATCGGACTTAGATGTATTATCAGAATTTTACTCATATCGTATTTCCAAACTGAACCATCTCGAATTTGATTAAATCTCATGGCTGAACTTTGGAACTCCTTCTCCATACTCTTATTGGTAGCCCTAAAGGTAAGGACCATATGGCGGTCAGGTAGGACCTTGACCATTACAACTGGGGTCATGCCAAACTGGGGATCTGGTGGCATGCTAAAAGTACAGAAAGTTTAGAATATTTTAATGGTCAAAAACTGGGATGTTTTTGACCACCACCTTGCAATGGCAGAAAACTCAATGCCAAACAATTGTCTGATATGAGGTTTCCTTGAGGTAAGTTTTTCTACTCATCATATTTACCAATTTAACCTCAGATTTAGGAAAAATCAAAAGCAATAAAAGATGACACAGGTAAGTAAGGGTTTGACCCCAAAATTAGCCTTGATTTCTTTATTTTCAAATTAACCATGTGGACAAATTTAATCCTGATAGTATAATGGCACCATGAACTACTCAGAAAAAACCCCAAAAGGTTATGAAAACCCAAGTTATTTTTGGCAGGCTGGAGCCCTGAAACCAAACTATTTTTGTTATGGATACAAAAACTCAGTTTGCCATGGGATACCAGGTAAGACAAGGCAAGAGCGGCTCCATGGCCACCAGAGAGATCCACAAGAAGGTGGGAAATGAAGAAGAATTTTGAATTAAGTTAAGAATTGTGTGGTCCTGACCTTTTAAGGTTGCCCTTCTGGGGAGCTCCTCTGCACTATTCTTTAAGCCCCTAAGAGTATAAAGAGACACAGCCTAGTGCCAGACCCTGCATAAACTGCAAAATAGCCCAAAAAGTGTTTTGACCTGAGATTCAGAAATCTGAATCTTGAGTAAAAATTAATAAATTGGTTTAACCCAACTGTTACAAATATAGCATTGAACCATATCAGGTTTATCTATTCAACTATGGATAATAGTCATCATAATACTATCACTCACATATATCTATTACTATTAAGCAACATGAATTGTGCACATACTAAACCTGTGCAGTTAACTTCTAAGAACTATCAGTCAAGCAGTTATTAACATTAGAAGCCAATAAACTCAGATTTAACAAATACTCTGGCAATTGCTCTATTGTTAAAATTTTGTGCAAAAGCACCAGCTTGCAATAACAATTCCAGGATTCCAACAAGGATGTTACCAAGATTTTGAAACATGCCATGGAACAATTATCTAATTTTTATTTTTATTTATGTATCCTCTACCAAGTCCAATACAGTTTGATCTATGAATACCTGCAGGAAGATGATATAAAAGTCAGTTCTTTCTTAAAAAATTTACAGGTTTTAATAACTTTAAACATTTCTTTATCTTACTAACTCTTCAATATACCTGCCTAAGTAATTTCCAAATATTCTCTGCAAAGTCCAGCTAAAAACAGCTGCCATATAATAGCTGATATATTATAATATTAATGCTATAGCCCACTCACTCAATCATCACTGTATCTAAACAATGACAAGGCCCAGAAAGATAAAACTTTACATAGATATTCACTAGATACTGTAATTGTGAAATAAGAAAGAAATTCTTAATTTTTTTAGTAAAATAAAAAGTTTTATACGTAACAAGTAAAAATTTTATATGTTTTTGATGGTAATTGGTATATTGTTATGGCTGAGAAGTTTGATATTTGGTTGATTTGATAGTTTAAATGGTTTTGGCAAGCAGTTAGTGGTTTTGGGTTAATTAATAAGCTTACCAGTTTTAATAAAGCAGTTAGTGATTGGTTGATTTGATAAATTAATTGGATTTGGTAGTGGTTGGTGGTTTTGCTTGTTTGATGGACTCAATGGTTTCAGGTAAGTGGTTGATGGTTAGTTAATTTGTTAAGTTTAATTGGTTTGGTTGAGTGTTGGTAATTTTATAATTAATCAATTTAGCTTGATTTCTTAATTTTATCTGCAGCCATCTACCAATATAAAAAGAATTGATTAGGATCATCAGATAAACTTTAAGCCTACAAATAAATCTGTGTTAAACTGGGTATCAACTAGGATTTGCTTAAACTTTTCTTTACAAAAGTATCATTCTGCTTATTTCTTTATATATAGGATGCATTATTTCATGAGCAAATAGCCAAAAATCACTAAACTTGGCACAAGTATTCTATAAAGTTTGGGAACAGAATAGCTAATATGTTATTTTTTACTATAATCATATAAATTTTAATATCAGTTCTATATAAGATTTAAAATATATACTTCTAATGCTAATTATATAGCAATTTGTCTGGGTATTTTAATATTCATTTAATTCAAATTTTCATAGGTTTTGATAAGTGGTGTGTAGTTTTTGGCTATTTTGTAAGTTCAATAATTGGTTTTTGCTGAGTGGAGATTTTTTTTGGTTGATTTGATAGGCTTAATAGTTTTAGGTAAGTGATTGATGGTTTAGTTAATTTGGCAGTTTTAATTGATTTTGGCTAAGTAGTTGGAGGTTGAAATCTTTAATAGGTTTAATGGTTTTTGAACTTATTGATAGCTATCTACTAGTATAAAAACTAAAATAATTTAGAATTGTATGGTAATTTATAAACACTGTAGTGAAGCACAGGTATTTCACTAGTATCTAATAAATGCTTATCACACTAAACACTGCCTATAATATATTAGAAAATTACAATATACCTGATAATATAATTTATCAGATACTTATTATAAATGAAAGACCATGGTTTTTTATACTAATTTTAATGCATGGCTTTTGTCTTAGAACATAGATTACTGGTTGACATTGTCATGAAACTACTAGATTTAATTTATTTTACCTTAACTTTTCACCCTTTAATCTATTTTATTTTGAAAATATCACTTTTAATATATATTCTTCACTTATCATTTTCAAAAATAAAGCTAGTATAAACAGCCTCATTTAAGCTTTAAAATAAATTTGACTTAGGTATTTTAGTTTTCCTATTTTTGATTTATTAAGGGTGGTTGGCTGAGTGGGTAAAACTGCTTCCACCCTTAGTGTAGGTTTTGAGTTTGAAACCTGTACTGGATAGAAAATATTCTCGGTGTGGTATATTTGTCCCAAGGTTGACCCACCTCAAATAATTTTATATTTGATTTATTTTTGATTTGATAGGATCCAGGGATCTAAGATATATGGTCAGATTGCCCATTGAAATCAATGTTCATAAGTACACAGGAAATTCTAGGATATGTGAAGTGCTGTTAGCACTATTTGCCATAATTAAACAAGGAAACCCCACCCTCATAATATTATTGACTAAACTCAGTCAAGCTAAATAAAATTACAAGTGATATTTTTATTCAAATGGGATTTATTATCATACTAGAGTGGAAGCAGGAATTACTTTGCTAGGATAGCCACCCTTGTGAGTTTTATAGGTATAAAGCTCCTTTAGATGAATTAATAATCAAGAAAAGTCTATTCAAGTTATGTGATTATATTTTATAAATTGTGATGTTTAATCAAGAGATGGAACCAGGACCCATTTATGACACAATATTAGAGTTTAGATAGGTTTTATTAGCCTAGCTAGCTAATTTACCCAGCTTTGCTAGGAGTTTTTTTAAAGATTTAGCAGTAGCTGGAATTACCCTATATGACAACTACCCAAATCTCCCTTTTAACACAATATCATTAATTAAATAATAATAAGAGAGGATAAAGGAAATTATATTTGTCCTACCCAGGACAGGTTTTGAATCTGTTATACATTTTTACTCCACTTTAGCTTGTGGATACAGGTGTGAGCAACTACACCTGGTCAGCTTTGCTCAGGTTGATAATTTATTATACCCATAACCCATCCCTGTTATGGTATATAAAGCCTAGAGATCAAATTTAATATGGCTCCTTTAAAACTGAACAATTCTAATCATTTTTTAGCTTTTACAAGTGGAGTTACCCATGTTGCTAGGGTTTATAAGCTCATATTGGCATAGCCTAAAGACTGTGCCAGCACTATGCTTGAGCCACTCAGACTAACAGCTTCACTGTTGCCCTCTCATAGCTGGTGAGCTGGTTATCCTAAATCTACTTAATCTATAATAATCTACTTAAAACTCTAACACTTTTTTATTTAATTTTGGGTGAGCAATTTAATGATTTATTCGATAATATTCACCAATTCTCACCCATTCACCTAAATAGATTGAAGTTATTAGACTCGATTAGCTTCGGGTGAGCAATTTGGTGAATTATTAGATGCTATTTGCAAATTTTCACCTACTCACACAAATAGATTGAACCTATCAGGCATACAGTTTCAGATTCGATAATATTCAACTCTCACCCACTCGCCCAAATAGATTGAACCTATCAGACATGAAAGTTTCAGATGTCAGTCAGTACGTTAGTGAATGTGTTAAGCAGAAATTGATCTAGTACTTATCCATCTGGATGTTAGAATAGAGATAGATGAGATGACCATACTAGCATTATCGTGCAAATGTCAGTTAATGCGGGAGGAAATAAGTATATGATATTACTAAATTAACTATTGGGCAAAGGGGGTGGAAGGCGAGTCGGTAGGGCGTACGGCTACCAACCTGAAGGTTGCGGGTTCGATTCCCACCCTTCGTACATCGATCGGGGTGCCAGCCGAAGGAAACTATTGGCGGTTAGTAGGTATAATAACACGAAAACCTTACCCATGACGTAACCAGAAAAATCCGAGTCCCGATCCGGAGGTGAAAAAAAAACTTTCTACGACAGAGTTGACCCTGCTCAGGTTTCATGTCGATACTTTCTTTCTCCATTTCGGTAATGTCCGTCCCCTGGTCGGCTTTCCTCGAATAAATAAAAACTATTGGGCAAATGGATAGCGTTGGTCCCATGATCCTCCTACTCGAATAAACTATTGAACAAATAAAATCCTCAGTTTCATCAAACTGGATGATCCTAAGATCTAAATAGCAGATTATCTAACTAATCACTGCTGATATCTCCTTATTTGAATGTAGGCATAGATATAGTATTAGTAAAATATTAATTCTGAAATTCAACCAATCAGTGGCAAGATGGAGCAAGAGTAAGATCAAAAGAAATAAAGCATCGGTCATCACGTTGATTGTTCATCTACTTCAAGGACAAAATGTCAAGTGCACTTGCTCGCCAAAACTTCTCCGCCGCCTCCGAGGAGAGCCTCAACCAGCAGATTAACATGGAGCAGCGTGCATCCCTCGTGTATGCTTCCATGTCTGCTTATTTTGGGCGTGACGATGTCGCTCTCCCAGGTCTGGAGAAGTTCTTCAAGAAAAGTTCTGAAGAAGTAAGATTCTATTTTTGTTTTTACTGATGGTTGATAGGAATCTGAGCACGCCTTTAAGCTGATCAAATATCAGAATATGCGTGGTGGCCGTGTTATTCTTAACGGCATCGAAGGCCCCGAAAATGACTGGAAGTCGGCTGTCAATGCTGTCGAGAGTGCGCTTCAGCTCGAGAAGGACGTTAACCGTTCTCTCCTTAACCTTCACAGAGTGGCAGCCGAATCTGAGGATCCACAGATGTGTGATTATTTGGAGGGCGAGTTTTTGAAGGAACAGGTCGAATCTATTAAAATGCTCAGCGATCTTTTAACTCAGCTCAAGATGGTTGGCGGAGCCGGCCTTGGTCTTTATCTTTGGGATAAAGAGCTTGAAAAATCTGTTCACTAATACAACTGCTTTTGTACATTTATTTAGATTTACATTTGGCCATGAATAAATCCAAAATATAGCCCATTATACTTTAGCTAAAGGTTGCACTAGATTCGGCTTGAAGATTAAAGTATTTTTAAGGCAGCTCACGGCTCTTTTTTAACTTTACAGGTGAAACGTCTGCTCTGTAATTTGTGTGTAAACTATTTCAAGGTGGGGATTGGAATTATTTTTTGTTGGATCATAATAACTATTTAATTTAAGCATTATTGATGACTAGTTTGGCCTGTTTTAGTAATGCGTCTAGAAAAGTTTTGTCAGCGGTTTAAACTTATTGAATTTTGACCGCCGTCGAGCTTGTTAAGCTTTAATCATCTTTAAATATAGATATGTTTAATATTGAAATGTTAGCTTGATAATAAATAATCGTTTTCCCGGTATTACGCTAAGATTTCATCCCTATAAGGCGTTTATTTCTTGCTGTTTTAAGCACCACTTTTTGGCTTTTTGAATCTAAACATGAATAACCTACCAAGTATATATTCGACAAGAAAGCCCTGATATTTTATAACGTTGTATTTTGATTGGGGTTGATTTATTTCAAGGTTTTATACTTTTTTATATTTTGGATAAATCGTGACTCCGGTGTTGTAATAAAAATTTTATAGCCAAGTGTAGTTGATCTAAGCTTGGTCGTATTCTTAAGCCCGTTATGTATAAGAATCATAGCCAGTTCCATTTTTGGTAATTTCTAGAATGCTCATTATAACTGGAAGAAGGTTTTGCATCATAAAGATTTTATAGTTAATACCTTTTATGTGCCGAGTGTAGCTTTCTAAAGCAACGGTAAGCTCATATTTTGATTTCAAGATTCTACCCCTATTGTGACAATGTTTTTATAATATATTAAGTTTGAACGATCTATATCAATCAAGGGTTTAGTTATGCTACTGGCATAGCCTCTTGACAAAAAAGTACCATTAAAAACGAGTTTATATTTGTAAAACACCGATCTTTTTCAAACTATATAACGGCACATAATTACATTTGAGAAAAAAAATGTTAAACAAGAATTAGCTTTTAAATACTATAATCATTTTCCATCAGATATATTAACATAGGATTTTTAGAAACTAGAAAGGTTGCTACTTTTGCACGAAGTCTGAAATAATTAAGTTTATGTGGTGCGTTTTAGCCATACTTTGGTGAAGCCTTTCAGTGTTGTTTTTACGTCAACTCTCTTGTAGATAAAGGACCCAAATTTTAAATTACTAATCTTTTTTTATCTTTGGGAAAACGCAACTAGAGTTAGTACGTCGCATGTTTTGAGGAAGTGATAGCCGTTAATTTGGATGGGTTGGATATACTAATACCCTGTTTGTGAATATGTACATTTTTTTTCTCTGCAACTCTCAAAATAATAAAAAAAACTATTTAAAGCAAAGATCTACTTTTTTTGAAAAGTTAAGATACGATTTATCTGACTTCTATTTTTAGAAATTTCATTCAGGAAGCGTAACTTGAGATGACGCACTCGAGGAGTAGCTTTTCTTTAGCGGTTTTCACTGAGTTTGATCATTTAGCTGAAGGGTCAAGGAATAAATAAAAGGTAAAGTTTTTTGCATCAATACATATCACAATTCAATTGATAAATTCCTATGCGAGTCTCTATTTTGGTTTGGATTGCTTTTCATTGACTATCATATTATAATGCTTTGTATGGGCCGCTTCTCTATGTATCTCTTTATATAATCTTAATATTGGGCTGTTACTTGTTGTTTAGAGTGGTCCTATAAATTGTAGGATTTAAAGACTTATGTAGTTAGCCTTTTCAACCGCTTAGCACGCCCCTTGCGCAAGCAGCCAATTTATTTACCTTTTAAGTTAGATGCCTATAATAGCTATGCATTTGATAGAAATATACATCAATTCTGAGTCTTACTGCGCTTTTTAACTTTAAAAGGCGAAAATTAGAATTTTAGAAAATTACATGTTATGGTTCAATCTATAAAGACTGACGTTAAATGTCAAATTAACTTAAGGCATGGTACCCATGTATTAATTTGTAAAGTATAATCAACTTTGAACTCTTTTTAAGCGGCTACACTTACTTTAAATTGTTCACGTTTCGTGATGTTATATGCTATTTATGTAACTTGAATCGGCATTGTAAAAAACATTTAAAAATCTTTTTGTACGCAATTGTGTAGGTTATATAAATTTTAGCAGAAAGTTCAGTTTACACTATGAAGTTTTTTTGGTTCTATTGGATTTTAATCAGCAAGTCAAA